>WNWK01036697.1:0-18988 GCA_009830355.1 Cherax destructor
TAGTCGCCTCATACGACACGCATTGCTTACGGAGGAAAGATTCTTTTACACTTCCCCATGGACAATAGAGAAAATATAAAGAACAAGAGCTATTAAGAAAAAGAAGAAAAACCTAGATGTGTGTATGTATATATATGCATGTGCATGCCTGTGTAGTGTGACCTAAAGTGTAAGTAGAAATAGCTAGATATACCTGTTATCCAGCGTGTTTATGAGACAGAAAAAAGACACCAGCAATCCTACCATCATGTAAAACAGTTTCAGGTTTCTGTTTCACAGTCACCTGGCAGGACGGTAGTACCTCCCTGGGTGGTTGCTGTCTACCAACCTACTACCTAGGTTGGTTTCCCACCAAGGCAGGGTGCCCCGAAAAAGAAAAACTATCATCATCATTCATTTCATCACTGTCTTGCCAGAGGCGTGCTCACACCACAGTTTTAAAACTGCAACATTAACACCCCTCCTTCAGAATGCAGATACTGTACTTCCCATCTCCAGGACTCAAGTCCGGCCTGCCGATTTTCCTGAATCCCTTCTTAAATGTTACCTTGATCACACTCCAACAGCACGTCAAGTATTAAAAACCATTTGTCTCCATTCACTCCTATCAAATACGCTCACACATGCTTGCTGGAAGTCCAAGCCCCTTGCACACAAAACCTTTACCATTTCCCTCCAACCTTTCCTAGGCCGACCCCTATCCTGCCTTCCCTCCGCTACAGATTTATACATTCTCGAAGTCATTCTATTTTGTTCCATCATCTCTACATGTACGAACCACCTCAACAACCCCTCCTCAGCCCTTTGGATAATAGTTTTGGAAATCCTGCACCTTCTCCTAATTTCCAAACTCCGAATTCTCTGCATTATATTCACACCACACATTGCCCTCAGTCATGACATCTCCACTGCCTCCAGCCTTCTCCTCGTTGCAACATTCACCACCCATGCTTCTTCAAGCCCATATAAGTGTTGGTATAACTATAATCTCATACATTCCCCTCTTTGCTTCCCCGGACAAAGTTCTTTGTCATCACAGACTCTTAATGCACCAATCACCATTTTCCCCTCATCAATTCTATGATCCACCTCATGCTTCATAGACTTATCTGCTGACACGTCCATTCCTAAATATCTGAATACATTCACCTCCTAAATACTCTCTCCCTCCACGATATATATATATATATATATATATATATATATATATATATATATATATATATATATAAAATATATATATATATATATATATATATATATATATATCATAACGAATAGGTAAAACTTGCGATTTTGGATTAAAAGCAAAGCTTTTCTCGAAAATTTGTGTTTGCAATAATTTCACAAAATCATTCTGAACCTAAGGAAAAAAATATATTTCATTGTGTTTGTTTATTAATAATTTATTGTAAACTTATCTAAAATATATTTAGTTGGATTAGGCTAAATTAAATTGAGTTTGTTATATTAACGTTAGGAAAGTTTTTTACGGTTCTTTTGGTTCAAAATTATTATTTTTAACATTATATTAAATGAAAAAATATTTCTTTAAATGTATAAGAAAATTTTAGAAAGGACTTAATTTTAAATGGTTTCTTGCTAATTTACCAGTTTTACCTATTCGGCACAATATATATATATATATATATATATATATATATATATATATATATATATATAATATATATATATAATATATATATATATTATATATATAATATCTATATATATATATATATATATATATATATATATATATATATATATATATATATATATATATATATATATATATATATATATATATATATATATATATATATATATATATATATTTTAAATTATATATATATAGGATGGGGTCCACCTCTAGTGCAAATTGTGGGACCCATAGCCTCGGAGAAGTGGATAAAAAGGCTTCAAGGAAGAATATTTGGATTTCTTCCTGAAGCCATTTGAATATTCCACTTCTCCTACCACCCCATCCTATATACACACATACATACATATAAATGCTTTATTAATAGACAGAATACATTTATAGAAAACACAAACATGAATATGAATAAAATGGTACAATATGTCAAAGATTATGAATCTCCTCCAGCTCCTCCGAAGCCGGACGCGAGCCAAGTATGCAGCATGCGTTTCCCCTCTGGATGGCCACGCTGAGACGCTGGAACATGAACGTGGCTGCCCTTGGGTCCCTGGTGGTGTCGATGAGTCTGGAACCCAGTTCTTTAAGGAAACGTGTTGCATTTTTTCCCCACGCTCCCAAGGTCTCTGATCCCACTGGGACGAATTGATACTGTTGGCTTATGTCCCTGTACTTGCCGATCTTGTACTCCTCTCTGTGGTCAGCAGCTCCTCCCTGTCGCCCAACACTGTGATGGATGTAGGTGTCAGCCAGTGTCGACACACAGGTATAAACCCATGCTAAGAGCTTGCCATTCTTCCAAGGATAGATGGTGATCCCGTCGGGGCGGTTTGCTGGGTTGTGGGCGTTGTTGGCTGCTAGTGATCGAGGCTCTCTCGCGGCTGGGCATCCAGCTGTAGCAAGGGTTCTCATTATGATGTCGTTGACCTCATTGTGTCTTGCATGCCAACCCTTGGTTTTAGAACAGTTAAGACCATGTAGACCATATTGGTCGGCTTGCGCATCGCTGCAAATACACGTATATTCCGTGTGAATAGGGGCAGCAAGGCGCAGAGCCACTGCAATACGAAGGGTCTTAGGGTCCAGGCGTGTTCCCATGGCCGAAATGGGAACTGTTTGGAGGAAGTCCCCAGAGTGAGTTGCACTCACAGCTAGGAGACGGGCAGTGTCCCTGTCTGATGTTACGGCCCTGAGCATATTGGCAAGTATCTTTTCAGCGATGGGACCGTCCCAGCTTGACTGTTTGTAGGCCAGTTCTTCACTAGGTTTTGGTGTTGGAGCAGCAAGAGTCTCCCATTCAGTGATGGCACTGGTGTAGCTAGGGTCCTGTATTCCTGCTGAATCACTGAGGTTGTCCGGAAGAATTTGTTTTATTAGCTCATTTGATGCTATGGAAGAGGATAAGAAGGCTGGTAGGGCAATCTGGGAGGATTTGCGTACTCCCAGCCCCCCAAGTCTGACTGGAAGTGAGGCTTGCAACCACTGTCCATCTTCGAGGGAAAGATTCAATACACTCTCTAGCATGGTCTTGAGGAGAGAGTCGTATTCCTCGAGTTTCGGGCTGTTGAAGGCTGGGGAGCATCTCAGAAAGAATGTAAGTTTTGGGATTGACAGGCACCTGGTGAGTAGGTAGAAGGCATCATGTGTATCGATGTCTTTCATCCTACCTTCCATCGTCCTGAGGTCGGAGATTTTTTTTTCCAGGACCAGATCGATGGCATTGGGCCCAAGAGGAGCACCAAGGAGAGTGCTGTTGGCTGGATCGATGGCTCGTGCCCCTGGTAAAACAGCCCTAATGTCCTGGATCATCTGTGGATTGGTGGCAACTATCTCACATTTGGTGGGGTTTAAAGATAGGCCCAGGCTACCTACCATATCTTTAATTTTCCTGATGTCTCCTAGGAGAGATTGTGTAGTGCCAGCTAGGGTGCCATCATCCAAGAACCAGATATTGAGCTCACTGGACAATGCTTCTGTGACACATACACGTGTTGGTTTTTTGGTTTTAAAGTCTGTCGGGTCGTTAAGGGTGCATGTCAGCTGTATTTCATCATTCAAGGCTATTTTAATCTCTAAAATATGGATTAAAATCATCTTTCAGTATTGATACACTTAGAGATATACATCACTGAGAGGTGCAATAAGATCATAGTAAAAATGTGATATCTCAATATGTAAAACAACCACTGTGAAAAAATTCAGAGCGTTTTCATGATTTTTCTCTCATTATAAAGGACATGTCATTGATAATGTGAGAAATCATTAAAGCTCTTGAAATTTCACTATTTTTGCGCAGTGGTTGTTATACATCTCTCAATGCATTTAACCTTGATATGTGTTTTCCGAATATGCAAATTTATGGACATTAATTGCATTTACTGTTTACGTTATGAGAATGAAAAATAGTTATTCTTGGAATGCTTATACTCCTACACAATTCATCTTATTTTTTTATATTTTGCATGTTCTAGATTTACAAGTGTATTAGCCCCCCCAGTCATGGTGCTCGATTCAAATAAACTGTTCCTAAAGAATTGTGTTAACTAAATTTCCAAATTTCGTCTTCATTCTTGATAACTGTATTATTTACGTAAACAAAATAAAACAAGAGTGCCTGGGACGCCCGGGTCCGCGTACACACACATCATAATTAAAAATCATAATGGATAATATATATTTATCCTGCTTATAATGATCCTTACAAAAAATGATACATTAACCACAGACTTAATACAAAAACATATCTTATTAATAAACGATGATGAAGACAAAAAAGAAAGTAAAATGTAGTAAGTTTAGTCATCTCTAATATTTTTGTCATTAACAAAGATACGGAAGTAGTAACTTGACGCTTTATTGAAGACAATGTTTCGCCAACTACCTGATAAACTGTGTGAGATCTTAACTGATGGTGCGACAATTTATAGGAAGAAGAACTGAACATATTCAGACGTAAATTGGGAAAATATTGAGTAGCACTTCAGTAGTGTTACTGGTCCACGTTGAGTAAATCTTTAGATACCTCGACCTGAAGACCATCTATCTGCAGAGATACTCAGCACTGAATAATAATACTTTAATAATATCTTAATTTCTACAAGTACATGTACAAGGTATACAGGCATAGCTGTCATCAATTTTTTACTATTTTTTATTAACACATCGGCCGTTTCTCACCAAGGCAGGGTGGCCCGACAAAGAAAAACTTTCATCATCATTCACTCCATCACTGTCTTGCCAGAGGCGTGCTTACACTACAGCTACAAAACTGCAACATTAACACCCCTCCTTCAGAGTGCCGGCACTGTACTTCCCATCTCCAGGAATCAAGTCCCCACACCTCTTGCCAACACCCGAGCATTCACTTCTCTTACAACTCAATCTATAAATATATTGAAGAACCATGGTGACATCACACATCCTTGTCAATGACCTACTTTTACTGGGAAATGATCTCCCTCTCTCCTTCATACTCTAACTTGAGCCTCACTATCCTCGTAAAAACTTTCACCGCTTTCAATAACGTACCTCCTATTCCATACATTTGCAACATCTGCCACATTGCCCCCCTATCCACCCTATCATATGTCTTTTCCAAATCCATAAATGCCAGAAACACCTCTTTACCCTTATCTAAATATTGTTCACCTATATGTTTCACTGCAAACACTTGGTCTACACACCCCTTACCCTTCCTAAAGCCTCCTTGTTCATCTGCTATCCTGCTCTCTGTCTTACTCCTAATTCTTTCCATAATAACTCTACTATACACTTTACCAGGTAGACTCAACAGACCAATTCCCCTATAATTTTTACACTCTTTTAAAAACACCAACCACTCCAAAACTATATCCCCACCTGCCTTTAACATTTCTATCTTTATCCTGTCAATCCCAGCTGCTTTACCCCTTTTCATTCTACTCACTGCCTCACAAACTTCCCCCGCACTGACAATTGGTTCTTCCTCACTCCTATAAGATGTTATTCCTCCTTGCCCTATACACGAAATCACAGCTTCCATATCTTCATCAACATTTAACAATTCCTCAAAATATTTCCCTCCATCTTCCCGATACCTCTAACACTCCATTTAATAACTCTCCTCTCCTATTTTTAACTGACAAATTTCATTTCACTGCACTATACTACTATATAGAAAGCCCCCTTATGCAAAGCATTTCGGGCAAATTAGATCATTTTGTCCCAAGATGCGACCCACACCAGTCGACTAACTCCCAGGTACCCATTTTATGAAGGGGAACATAGACAACTGGTTTAAAGAAACACGTCCAATGTTTTTACCCTCGATGGGAATCGAACCCAGATCCTTGCTGTGTGAAGCGAAAGCTTTAGCCACCAGGCCACGGGGGACCGTGCTTGATTTACATCTGATTTGCTCGATTTACACCAGAACTTGATTCTGCTACAAGAAACATGTCAGTAATACTTATATACATCACTCAAAATAAAAAAAAAATACTCAGAAATAAATATATATATGTCGTGCCGAAAAATTAAAATTGGTCAATTAGCAAGAACTCATTTAAAATTAAGTCATTTCTTAAATATTCTCTTATACGTTTAAAGATATATTTTTTTTCATTGATATTAATGTAAAAATTAATATAAATGAACCTTAGAAAACTACAATTTAATTTAGCTTAATCCAACTAAATATATTTTAGATAAGTTTTCAATAATTTAATAAACAAACCCA
This sequence comes from Cherax destructor, assembly GCA_009830355.1. NCBI lineage: Eukaryota > Metazoa > Arthropoda > Malacostraca > Decapoda > Parastacidae > Cherax > Cherax destructor. Next base: position 6,378 of record WNWK01036697.1, read on the forward strand.
ATAAAATATATTTTTATTATTAGGTTCAGAATGATTTTTGCAAAACTACTGCATACACAAATTTTCGCTTACCTTATACGGCAAGAATATATATATATATATATATATATATATATATATATATATATATATATATATATATATATAAAAAAATATATATATATATATATATATATATATATTATCATTAGGGTAAAACTGGTCAATCAGGAAGAACTCATCTAAAATTAAGTCCTTTCTAAAATGTTCTCTTATACGTTTAAAGATATATTTTTTTCATTTATGTTAATGTAAGAATTTATAATTTTGTACCAAGAGAAACTTTGAAAACCTACCTAACCTTATTACAACAAGCGCAATTTAATTTAGGCTAACCCAACTAAATATATTTTAGATACGTTAACATTTATTTAATATTAAACAAACACAATGAAATATATTTTTTTCGTTATGTTCAGAATGATTTTGGTGAAATTATTGCATACACAAAATTTCACTTGTCTTATATTGCAAGGTGAGCGTTGCGATTAGGTAAAACTGGTCAATTAGCAAGAACTCATTTAAAATTAAGTCCTTTCTAAAATTTTCTCTTATACGTTTAAAGATATATTTTTTCTCATTTATGTTAATGTAAAAATTTATAATTTTGTACCAAGAGAAACTTTGAAAACCTACCTAACCTTATTATAACAAACGCAATTTAATTTACCCTAACCACACTAAATATATTTTAGATACGTTAACATTAATTTAATAATAAACAAACACAATGAAATATATTTTTTTTCGTTAGGTTCAGAATGATTTTGGCGAAATTATTGCATACACAAATTTTTACTTGTCTTATATGGCAAGGTGAGCGTTGCTATATATATATATATATATATATATATATATATATATATATATATATATGAAAAAGATCACAGTAAACAGGTGATATCAAAATATGCAAGACAACCACTATGAAAAATAGAAGAATTCCAAGCGCTTTCGTGACTACTCACATTATCAAGGAACTATAAAAGGAAACATGACAAGAAGGCTTATAAAGGGCAGAATACACCTCACAGTCACATCACACTAACAAAGACTACACCTCACAGTAGCGTAACAACGCACGACTCTGTGAAGAGGAACATATATATATATATATATATATATATATATATATATATATATATATATATATATATATATATATATATATATATATATATATATATATCGTGTCGATTAGGTAAAACTTGCGATTTTGGCTTAAATAACAACGCTCATCTTGCCATATAAGACAAGTGAAAATTTGTGTATGCAATAATTTCGCAAAAATCATTCTGAACCTAACGAAAAAAATATATTTCATTGTGTTTGTTTATTATTAAATTAATGTTAACGTATCTAAAATATATTTAGTGTGGTTAGGCTAAATTAAATTGCGTTTGTTATAATAAGGTTAGGTAGGTTTTCAAAGTTTCTCTTGGTACAAAATTATAAATTTTTACATTAACATAAATGAGAAAAAAATATATCTTTAAACGTATAAGAGAAAATTTTAGAAAGGACTTAATTTTAAATGAGTTCTTGCTAATTGACCAGTTTTACCTAATCGCAACGCTCACCTTGCAATATAAGACAAGTGAAATTTTGTGTATGCAATAATTTCACCAAAATCATTCTGAACATAACGAAAAAAATATATTTCATTGTGTTTGTTTATTATTAAATTAATGTTAACGTATCTAAAATATATTTAGTTGGGTTAGGCTAAATTAAATTGAGCTTGTTGTAATAAGGTTAGGTAGGTTTTCAAAGTTTCTCTTGGTACAAAATTATAAATTCTTACATTAACATAAATGAAAAAAATATATCTTTAAACGTATAAGAGAAAATTTTAGAAAGGATTTAATTTTAGATGAGTTTTTGCTAATTGACCAGTTTTACCTAATCGGCACGACATATATAGGTAGTAGGTTGGTAGACAGCAACCACCCAGGGAGGTACTACCGTCCTGCCAGGTGACTGTGAAACAGAAACCTGAAATTGTTTTACATGATGGTAGGATTGCTAGTGTCTTTTTTTCTGTCTCATAAACACGCTGGATAACAGGTATATCTAGCTATTTCTACTTACACTTTAGGTCACACTACACAGGCATGCACATGCATATATATACATACACACATCTAGGTTTTTCTTCTTTTTCTTAATAGCTCTTGTTCTTTATATTTTCTCTATTGTCCATGGGGAAGTGGAAAAGAATCTTTCCTCCGTAAGCCATGCGTGTAGTATGAGGCGACTAAAATGCCGGGAGCAATGGGCTTGTAACCCCTTCTCCTGTACACATTTACTAAAAAAAAGAAGAAGAAAAACTTTATAAAACTGGGTTGTTTGAATGTGCGTGGATGTAGTGCGGATGATAAGAAAGAGATGATTGCTGATGTTATGAATGAAAAGAAGTTGGATGTCCTGGCCCTAAGCGAAACAAAGCTGAAGGGGGTAGGCGAGTTTCAGTGGGGAGAAATAAATGGGATTAAGTCAGGAGTATCTGAGAGAGTTAGAGCTAAGGAACGGGTAGCAATAATGTTGAAGGATCAGTTATGGAAGGAAAAGAGGGAATATAAATGTGTAAATTCAAGGATTATGTGGATTAAAATAAGGGTCGGATGCGAAAAGTTGGTCATAATAAGCGTGTATGCACCTGGAGAAGAGAGGAGTGTAGAGGAGAGAGAGAGATTTTGGGAGATGTTAAGCGAATGTATAGGAACTTTTGAACCAAGTGAGAGAGTAATTGTGGCAGGGGACCTAACTGCTAAAGTGGGAGAAACATGCAGAGAGGGTGTAGTAGGTATGTTTGGGGTGCCAGGTGTAAATGATAATGGGAGCCCTTTGATTGAACTTTGTATAGAAAGGGGTTTAGTTATAGGTTATACATATTTTAAGAAAAAGAGGATAAATAAGTATACAAGATATGATGCAGGGCGTAATGACAGTAGTTTTTTGGACTATGTATTGGTAGATAAAAGACTCTTGAGTAGACTTCAGGATGTACATGTTTATAGAGGGGCCACAGATATATCAGATCACTTTTTAGTTATAGCTACAGTGGGAGTAAAAGGTAGATGGGTTACAAGGAAAATAGAATCAGTAAGTAAGAGAGAGGTGAAGGTTTTTAAACTAAAAGAGGAGGCAGTTAGGGTAAGATATAAACAACTATTGGATAATAGATAGGCTAGTGAGAGTGTAGGCAATGGGGTCGAAGATGTATGGGGTAGATTTAAAAATGTAGTGTTAGAGTGTTCAGCAGAAGTTTGTGGTTACAGGCGAGTGGGTGCGGGAGGGAAGAGGAGCGATTTTTTTTTGAGAGGTTTTTTACAAAGTAGAAGTGATGCAAGGAGGGAAGAGTATATGGAGAGAAAAAGAGAGGTTAAGAGAGTGGTGAAGCAATGTAAAAAGAGAGCAGATGAGAGAGTGGGTGAGATGTTATTAGCAAATTTTGTTGAAAATAAGAAAAAGTTTTGGAATGAGATTAATAAGTTGAGGAAGCCTAGGGAACAAATGGATTTGACAGTTAAAAATAGGAGAGGAGAGTTATTAAATGGAGAGTTAGAGGTATCGGGAAGATGGAGAGAATATTTTGAGGAGTTGTTAAATGTTGATGAAGACAGGGAAGCTGTGATTTCGTGTGTAAGGCAAGGAGGAATAACATCTTGTAGGAGTGTGGAAGAGCCAGTTGTGGGTGTAGGGGAAGTTCGTGAGGCAGTGGGTAGAATGAAAGGGGGTAAGGCAGCTGGGATTGATGGGATAAAGATATAAATGTTAAAAGTAGGTGGGGATATAGTTTTGGAGTGGTTTGTGCTATTATTTAATAAATGTATGGAAGAGGGTAAGGTACCTAGGGATTGGCAGAGAGCGTGTATTGTTCCTTTGTATAAAGGCAAAGGGGACAAAAGAGAGTGCAAAAATTATAGGGGAATAAGTCTGTTGACTGTACTTGGTAAAGTGTATGGTAGAGTTATTATTGAAAGAATTAAGAGTAAGACAGAAAGCAGGATAGCAGATGAACAAGGGGGCTTTAGGAAAGGTAGGGGGTGTGTAGACCAAGTGTTTACAGTGAAACATATAGGTGAACAGTATTTGGATAAGGGTAAAGATGTTTTTGTTGCATTTATGGATTTGGAAAAGGCGTATGATAGGGTAGATAGGGAGGCAATGTGGCAGATGTTGCAGGTGTATGGAATAGGAGGTAGGTTACTGAAAGCAGTGCAGAGTTTTTATAAGGATAGTGAGGCTCATGTTAAAGTGTGTAGGAGGGAAGGGGACTATTTCCCAGTAAAAGTGGGCCTTAGACAAGGATGTGTGATGTCACAATGGTTGTTCAATATATTTATAGATGGGGTTGTAAGAGAAGTGAATGCGAGGGTCTTGGCAAGAGGTGTGGGGCTAAAAGATAAAGAAGCAAATACAAAGTGGGAGTTGTCACAGTTGCTTTTTGCTGATGACACTGTGCTTTTGGGAGATTCTGAAGAGAAGTTGCAGAGATTGGTGGATGAATTTGGTAGGGTGTGTAAAAGAAGAAAATTGAAAGTGAATATAGGAAAGAGTAAGGTGATGAGGATAACTCTCAAGACTTCATCAAACGGGTTCGCTCTCTCTTGACCTGTAAGATGCTTAGTCTTGACGTTGAGTCCCTCTTCACTAATGTCCCTCTTGATGATGTCCTTAATTTTCTCAGAGAGAAGGCCAATGAAGGGTTACTTCATCTCCCTATACCTACTGATGTCTTTCTTGATCTTATCCGCCTTTGTGTGGACTCTAATTCCTTTTCCTTCCAAGGTAAATATTGTTTTCAAACCTTCGGTGTCGCTATGGGCTCTCCTCTATCTCCTGTTCTTGCTAATCTTTACATTGAATACTTCGAGACTGTTCTTCTTCCCACTATTGACGTACGTCCTTCCCTCTGGCTCCGCTATGTAGATGAAATCCTTGCTCTTTGGCCTCATGACTCTAGTTTCTTCCAACCATTTCTTGATGCTCTTAATAATCTTGCCCCTTCTATTAAGTTTAAAGCTGAATGGGAATCTAATTCCCTTTTTCCTTTCCCTGATGTTCATGTCCACCGCTCAGTTACAGGTTTTGCCCTCTCCGTGTACAGCAAGCCTATGCACAGTGGCATATACATTCACTACTTTTCTTATTATGCTTCCTCTGTCAAGAAAAGTTTTCTTATCTCCCTCTTTCTCCGTGCTCACCGTATTTGTGATCCTCAGTTCCTTGAATCAGATTGCATTTTCTTGGACTATAAGAAGGCTTTCGATATAAATCCACACAAGAGATTAGAACAAAAGCTAGAGGAGCAGGCAGGAATAACAAGAAAGGGACAGTAATGGATCCGAAAATACATGACAGAAAGGAAACAACGGGTGATGGTACGTGGCGAGGTGTCAGAAAGGGTGCCTGAAGCTAATGCAAAGAATTCAAACGGATGAGGATCAAGTAGGACTACAGAGAGATCTGGACAGGCTGCAAGCCTGGTCCAGGAACTGGGTCCTGGAGTTTAACCCCACCAAGTACAAAGTCATGAAGATTGGGGAAGGTCAAAGCAGATAGCAGACGGAGTACAGGATAGGGAACCAAAGCAAACAAACAGCACTCAAGAAAAGAATCTTTGGGTGAGTATCATACCGAACACATCTCCTGAGGCGCACATCAACCAGCAGCATATGGGCGCCTGGCAAACCTAAAAATACCGTTTCGATACCTGCGTAAGGAGTCCATATTGAAGTAAGCAGCACCGGAATGGAACCCACACCTGGTCAAGCACGCCCGGAAATTAGAGAAAGTGCAAAGGTTTTCAACAAGACTATTCCCGAAGCTGAGGGAAATGTCCTCCGAGGAGAGGTTAAGGGAACTCAACTTAACGACACTGGAGGGCAGGAGGGATATGGAGGACTTGATAACGAAATATAAATGCTGAGAGAAATTGACAAGGTGGATAGGGACAGAATGTTTCAGAAATGGGACACAGTAACAAAGGGTCACAACTGAAAGTGGTAAACTCAAATGCCTGGAGAGTGGTGCAGTGGAAGCAGGATCCATATATAGCTTCAATTAGAGGTACGATAAAGCACATGTAGCAAGGAGAGATTTGACCTAGTAGCGACCAGCGAAGAAATGAGGCCAGGAGCTGTGAATCGGCCACTGCAACCACAAATAGGTAAGTACACACACACACACACAAACACCTGTTAAAAACAATATTTCTATTTTCATAAATATATTCAATAATGATCTTTTCGTTGCAGTGTTTCAGTGTTGAGGATGACGAGTATATGGTGGATGGTGTTTCCATTGTCTGCTGTTGTGTGTTGGGGAGATGTGCAGATACCAGCACCTGTTGGTAGGTCATACAATGTACTTGTATATGTAAGTTGTGTAGATACCAGCACCTGTTGGTAGGTCATACAATGTACTTGTATATGTAAGTTGTGTAGATACCAGCACCTGTTGGTAGGTCATACAATGTACTTGTATATGTAAGTTGTGTAGATACCAGCACCTGTTGGTAGGTCATACAATGCACTTTATATGTAAGTTGTGTAGATACCAGCACTTGTTGGTAGGTCATACAATGTACTTGATATGTAGTTGTGTAGATACCAGCACCTGTTGGTAGGTCATACAATGTACTTGTATATGTAAGTTGTGTAGATACCAGCACCTGTTGGTAGGTCATACAATGTACTTGTATATGTAAGTTGTGTAGATACCAGCACCTGTTGGTAGGTCATACAATGTACTTGTATATGTAAGTTGTGTAGATACCAGCACCTGTTGGTAGGTCATACAATGTACTTGTATATGTAAGTTGTGCAGATACCAGCACCTGTTGGTAGGTCATACAATGTACTTGTATATGTAAGTTCTGTAGATACCAGCACTGTTGGTAGGTCATACAATGTACTTGTATATGTAAGTTGTGTAGATACCAGCACCTGTTGGTAGGTCATACAATGTACTTGTATATGTAAGTTGTGAGATACCAGCACCTGTTGGTAGGTCATACAATGTACTTGTATATGTAAGTTGTGCAGATACCAGCACCTGTTGGTAGGTCATACAATGTACTTGTATATGTAAGTTCTGTAGATACCAGCACCTGTTGTAGGTCATACAATGTACTTGTATATGTAAGTTGTGAGATACCAGCACCTGTTGGTAGGTCATACAATGTACTTGTATATGTAAGTTGTGTAGATACCAGCACCTGTTGGTAGGTCATACAATGTACTTGTATATGTAAGTAAGTGTGAAAATACCAACAGGTACCAATATAGCGAGATAAATATATATATATATATATATATATATATATATATATATATATATATATATATATATATATATATATATACAGTAGACCCTCGGTTAACGAATACCCCGGAAATCGTGCAATTATGTAAGTATAATTTGTAAGTTCTTGTGGAAGTGTATTTTTGGGGGTCTGAAATAGACTAACCTACGTGAAATTTTTCCTTAAGGAGTAAATTCGTTCGGTAATGGCACTTGAGCAGACTTCAGGAGTGAAGTTTTTACGAAACTCGGGGTCCACTGTATATATATATATATATATATATATATATATATATATATATATATATATATATATATATATATATATATATATATATATAATGTCGTGCCGATTAGGTAAAACTTGCTATTTTGGCTTAAATAGCAACGCTCACTTGCCATATAACACAAGTGAAAATTTGTGTATGCAATAATTTCGCCAAAATCATTCTGAACATAACGAAAAAATATATTTCATTGTGTTTGTTTATTAATAAATTAATGTTAACGTATCTAAAATATATTTAGTTGGGTTAGCTAAATTAAATTGCGCTTGTTGTAATAAGGTTAGGTAGGTTTTCAAAGTTTCTCTTGGTACAAAATTATAAATTCTTACATTAACATAAATGAACAAAAATATATCTTTAAACGTATAAGAGAAAATTTTAGAAAGGACTTAATTTTAGATGAGTTCTTGCTAATTGACCAGTTTTACCTAATCGGCACGACTATATATATATATATATATATATATATATATAATATATATATATATATATATATATATATATATATATATATATATATATATATATATATATATATCTCAAACCCCTCCTTTAAAGTCCGGCTAACCGGTTTCCCTGAATCCCTTCACTAAATATTGACAGGTAAACACGATATGAAATCATCCATGATGCGCCTGCAGCAGAATGGTCTCTCAACACAGGTGGTGGAGGCTTTGCTGGTCACACAGGTGGTGGAGGCTGTGTTGACCTCAACACAACATGCCAGCTACTCTGTAATTTTCATTACGGACGGCACTACCTCACCCTCCACTATCTTCACGGCAAGTGTCTCAGGCTATTGTATTATACAATGTTACAATGTGAGAATAAAAAAATATTTTCCTAGTTAAAGTTTTGAATATCATTGCTTTTGTTTCCACACCAATACACTGACTATTTGAGTGAGAAGCACACATCATAGTATATATGATTATTATCTGCCGTAAGAAACTGCATGATTCAACGTTCTGTGGAATGACGTTGACTGACAATTTATGTCATCAGGAAGATCTGCAGATATATTTTCGGATCATACTAACGACAATATATTAGTTTTGCATAAAATATTCAAAATTTCCTTTCAGATAATAGATAGTCTACGGTTTCCAGGAGGAATTGTATTTTTTGAAGCAGTAATTAATGGATCTGATTTCAATCAGAGGGACAAGTACCTCTCTCTGCTGGTTGATAATGTTAAGATGGTAAGCTCTTTCATTGTCTGTTAGGTGCGAGATTACGGTAAGGATGGAACATTTTTTTTACAATGGTAAACCTAGGTGTGTTGTGTGTTGTGTAAAACTATTGAAGTTAGTTCGTTCATACTGATACTAAAGCTGGTCCCATTACAACTAAAGTTGGTGAACCTCCTTCCTCTTAACAGCTTATAGAGATTACTAACTATAATTTCTGAATGAACAGCTGCGGAAGCTATCATCATACATAACAATTGTGGTGATAAGTGACGAGGCAACCTTCCTCGCCGCCTTCGTCAAGTGGTCCGTCAAGGGGCGCCTCATGGTGTGGTCGACGAGGCTCCTCATCCTCACTCACTCTCGCCTCATTGAGCTGCAGGATCTCCACACAACCTTGTCCAACCTCAACTCTGTCTTGGTTATTATCAACAACCACACAACAAACATCAGGTGATGTGGTTTTTGTTATAAATACTTAAATGAAGATTAATATAATGATCCTTGATGCTCCACACTATCTGGTGATAATAACGAAAACGAGGTAAACAATATTTTACACACTCACGCACACACACAGCTCGTATTGGAGGCAGGAACCATACATAGCTTTAAAACGAGGTATGATAAGCTCATGGAGCAGGGAGAGAGAGGACCCAGTAGCGATCAGTGAAGAGACGGGGCCAGGACCTATGACTCGACCCCTGCAACTAGAAATAGGTGAGTACGCCCCGATAGCATGGTGGCTAAAGCTCTCGCTTCACGCACGGAGGGCCCGGGTTCAATTCCCTGCAGGGCCGAAATATTTCGAAGTGTTTCCTTACACACACACACACACACACATATATACAACAGGCCTAGTGTCTAATCGACATGTGCCTAGGACAAAATGGTAACTAACACTACACACTGATTTTCAAGACAGAAACAGCGAGGAACAGGATCCTGCAGGAGAAACCACGGCTAAGGGAATCAATGAAATACTGGAGGGTGCTCCTTGACAGTGATAGAATGAGAACAGAGAGACAGCAGCAGAAAGAAAGGACACAGAGACGGAAGGGGCAAGAAAGACAAGGCTACAGTCAGTAGAGGACATCTAGAGTAGAGGAGAACACATGAGCAAACACCCACAGAACCCCGCAGCCAAACATACTATCCCAACAAAAGCACACCCACAGCCCCGCCCCACACTACGCTGTAGAATCCCATAGCATATTGCCAGGTCCCCCCCTCTCCAGCCCCTCAAACCAACCACAATGCAGTGTTGGAGAGGAACTGAAGGTATGGTGCACCAATGTTAATGGAGTAACAAATAAGTGGGAGGAGTGGCATGAAAGATTCACATAGGCATCACCATTCTTCATAGCTCTTACAGAAACCAAGCTCACAGGAATAACAGACGTCATTTTTCCAACTGGATATCAGATCCTGAGGAAAGACAAAGGGAACACAGGGATGGAGGAGTGGCCTGCTAATCAAAACCAATGGGATTTTAAGGAGCTAGAGAAAGGAGCCATAGGAGAAGGAAGGGACTATATAATAAGAACACTTCAGACTGGAGGTCCCAATGTGGTGATAGCAGTGATGTATAACCCACCACAGAATAGAACGAGGCTAAGGCAAAAATATGATGAGAGTAATAAGCGATGGTTGACACACTGGCTGAAGTGGCCAGAAGGGCCCATATGGGCAGGGCAAAGCTACTGATTGTGGATGACTTCCGTCACAAAGAAATTGACTGGGAAAACCTGGAGGGCTAAGATGATGGAGGGGGTACTGGAAAACTCATGCATCAACATATAAGGGACACTACCGGAGAAAGAAGAGAGGACGAACCAGCAAGACTGGACATAGTATTCAATTTAAGTAGTGTACATACTGAGGACATCACATATGAAAGATCCCTTGGGGCTAGTGATCATGTGGTTCTGAGCTTCGTATACACAGTAGAATTATAAATGGAGAGGGAAACAGGAAGGGCAGGACGAATGAAGCCAAACTACAAGAGAAGGGACTACACAGGCATGAGGAATTTTCTACAGGAGGTTCAATGGGACAGAGAACTGGCAGGGAGATCAGTAAATGAGATGATAGAATATGTGACAATAATATGCAAGGAAGCAGATGAGAGGTTTGTTCCCAAGGGCAACAGAAATAATGAGAAGGCCAGGACGAGCCCTTGGTTCACCCAAAGGTGTAGAGAGAACAAAACCAAGTGTGCTAGATAATGGAAGAAATATAGAAGGCAAGGGATCCAAGAGAATATGGAGAATAGTCGAAGAGCAAAAAATGAATATGCTCAAGGAGGGAAGCCCAACAACAATACGACAATGACATAGCAACGAAAGCCAAGTCCTACCCGAAGCTGTTGTACAGTCACATCAGGAGGAAAACAACAGTCAAGGACCAGGTAATCAGGCCGAGGAAGGAAGAATGGGTGATCATAAGAAACGACCGAGAAGTATGTGAGGATTTCAACATGAGATTCAAAGAAGTATTCACAGAGGAGACAAAAAGGACTCCAGAAAGATGGAGTAGTTAGGTACACCATCAAGTGCCGGATACAATACATACAACCGAGGAGGAGATGAAGAGGCTGCTAAGAGAGCTAGATACCTCAAAGGCAGAGTACAGTCTAGGAGCCAAGACTACAAACCTCACTCAAGGAAAAGGATCTTGGGGTGAGTATAATACCGAACACATCTCCTGAGGCGCACATTAACCAAATAACTGCTACAGCATATGGGCGCCTAGCAAAGCTAAGAACAGCATTCCGACATCTCAGTAAGAAATCATTCAGACCGTACACCATGTACGTCAGACCCATACTGGAGTATGCAGCATCAGTTTGGAACCCACATCAGTCCATCAATCTTGTAGAACGCACAGCACAGGGCCGTTGAAGCCACTGTGTGGCGAAACGTTTCTTCAATAAAGACTCCCATATGCTGCTTAAATGTCTTAATCTCCAACTTGTATGTTTTCAAACCATTTGTCACACACGAGAAGAGGTTAAGGGAAATCAACCTGACGACACTGGAGGACAAGAGAGATAGGGAAGACACGATAACGACATATAAAATACTAAGACGAATCGACAAGGTGAACAGAGACAGGATAATCCAGAGATGGGACACAAAAACAAAGGGTCTCAACTGGAAGTTAAAGACTCAGATGAATCACAGGAATGTTACGAAGTACTTCTTCAGTCACAGAGCTGTCAGGAAATGGAATAGTCTGGAAAGTGGAGGCAGGATCCATAAAAAGGGTTTTTACAGAAAACTAGATTTTTAAAAAAAATAGGTTTTCTACAGAAAACTAGATTTTTTAAAAAAACTAGTTTTAAGAAAACAGATTTTCAAGAAAACTGGATTTTCACAGAAAAAAAGGGTTTTCATAGAAAAAATAGATTTCACAGAAAACCAGGATTTTCTAAGAAAAAACAGGGTTTTCTACAGAAAACTAGGATTTTCTTTCAGAAAACTAGGGTTTTTCTATAGAAAACTAGGATTTTCTACAGAAAACTAGGATTTTCTACAGAAAACTAGATTTTCTATAGAAAACTAGGGTTTTACAGAAAACTAGATTTTTTACAGAAAACTAGGATTTTCATAGAAAACTAGGATTTTCTACAGAAAACTAGGATTTTCTACAGAAAACTAGGGTTTTCTACAAAAACTAGGATTTTCTACAGAAAACTAGGATTTTCTACAGAAAACTAGATTTTCTACAGAAAACAGATTTTCTACAGAAAACTAGGATTTTCTACAGAAAACTAGGATTT
>WNWK01036698.1:0-18988 GCA_009830355.1 Cherax destructor
ATCTTTCTTCGTGGAAGATTTCTAATGCTATGTATTAATTTAGTCATTCTACGCTGAATGTTTTCTAACAATTTATGTCCATTCTGTAATATGGAGACCAAAACTGAGCTCGTAATCTAGGTGAGGCCTTCAATGATGTATAAAGCTGTAATATAACCTCTGGACTTCTGTTTAACACTTCTTGATATAAACCCCAGTAATCTATTTGCCTTATTACGTACGCTTAGGCATTGCTGTCTTGGTTTAAGGTTGCTGCTTACCATCACCCCCAAGCCCTTTCTCGCAATCTGTATGGCTAAGTTCTACGTTATTTAACTTATATGTGTTTGGGTTATGGACACCCCCGAGCTTCAAAACCCTTTGCATTTATCTACATTGAATTGCATCTGCCCTTTTCTGACCACGAATTAAGTTTGTCAAATCTTCCTGAAGTTCTATGACATCTATGTTTGAATCAATTATCCTCCCTATCTTCGTGTCGTCGGCGTTTGCTCATATCATAGTAATTCCCACGTCAAGGTCATTGATATATATTAAAAAAACAATGGGCCTAAGACTGACCCCTGGGAACACCACTTGTTACAAGTCCCCTTTCCGGATTTAACCCCATTTATGCACACTTTTGCCCTATTGGTGAGCCATGACTCGATCCATGACAGCATTTTCCCCCCAATGAGAGCTGCCACTTTCTTTAACAGTCTCTGGTTGGTACTCTATCAAAGCCTTACTAAAGTCTAAATAAACAATATCGAATTCTTTATCGTGATCAACAGCCTAAAAAGCTTTAGTGAAGAAGGTTAATAAATTAAAGGCGGGAACGGCCCCTCGTGAATCCATGCTGGTATCATTAATCAAATTATGGTTATCTAGAGGGTTTTAATAATATCATATAATTGACTCTATAATTTGCCTACAATTGAGGTCAGGCAGAAAAAAACATTATTGGTATTGGCAAAGGCCTAACACTTCTTTTGTATTCTTTGAGTCTGTCAGAAGAGACGACCAGTTTCTCCAAAGTATTGGAGGGACAAGAGGAGCATAAAGTAGAGTAGACACCAGGGGGATGTATAGTGGGAAGAGAATGAACTAGATTACCGATGGGTGTTAGTTTGGCGAAAGTAAGTTTAATGTCTAAAGAACGGAGAGAGTTGTTGAATTAGAAAGACTGGAAATATAGGAAGGCAAAAACAGATTTCACAGGGTAAAGAGTTTGGGAGAAAAGAAAGTCCGTTTAGCACGTGATAAGACAGAGTTTATGAAATCGGAAGGGTAGCCAAGACGAGGAAAAAAATTTCGAAAGGGTTTCCGATTCAAGGAAGTGAGAATCACAAATGCTGAGGTCACGGAGAAACAAAGAAATAAGAAATAAGTAATGAATTTCCCTCTTAGTATTTCGTTTCCTAGTCTTGGCTACCCCTTTCCCATTTCATAAACTCTTCGTTGTAACCTAACACCTAAAATAACCTAACCTACCTAACCAAATCTAACTTTGAAATGGGCTGCAAATCTTATGTGAGAGTGTGACAGATATTTGGAGGACGGTTGTAACAAAGATCATTGGGTCTATAACGCTGTGGGCATGTGCGGGTAGGTCAAGTGAATCATTAATTTTCCCGTACAAAATTCGATTATTTTTTATGTTTGTTATGTGGTACATTAGTGAAATGGGAGGTAAAGTCAGGCTGAATCTTTCTTGTTTCTTGAAACTTCATGTATAAAGGACTCCATATAACTTCCGTTGTGTTTTTACTATTGTGTCGTTATCTCATACCTTTTAAGTATTGTATCATACAATATATTGGGTAAAATGAAGATGATAGACGGAAACAATACTCACACTGAAGACAAAAACCCCAAGCACACAGGACAAAGTGCCAGTGCTTTTAAAACAGAGGTGGATGGTATGGAATAACTGGCCCCTCATTTTATTTTTTTTTCTACTTATTTTTTACTACTATTGCTAGTTTTCATTTTTGGGATTCTACTTCTGCTAGTAAAAAAGTTGCTACTCTTGTTTACGAAATCTGCTGCTTATACTACTGTTAATGCTCTTTAGCACTTCTACTGTCAGTGCTGCTACAGCACTGCTCCTATTACTACTACTACTGATACTATGACCAATGTTACTACCATTACCATCACTAAGGCTAGTAAAACACTGGACTCTCTCTTTTTTTATTCTCATTTCAAGTAGCATCATAGGTCAAAACACAGTGTCTTCAATAGACATTATTCTATTAAAACTAACGATCACAGCAAAGAGACTAAAAGGCCATGACTAGCAACTAGCATCATCAGGTACATTGGGGAAAAGAGAGAGGAGAGTGAGACCTACCTCATCTCATTCCAGCATCCCCTTTCCCTTTCGCCATACTCTACTCTAACATTAACTTATGCAAAAGGGGGATTCCTGCTGCTCACAGGAATATTAATCAGAAGCTTACGCTATATTAACCTGGGGAAGACGACTGAATTACCTTTGCTTCTGAAAAAAAAGAAGGTCTCTAGAGGGCATGTTGTTAATTTGGGGATGTGGAAGTAATGAATGGAAACCTGGTATGAGGCAGATATCCCAAGTGAAATTTGACTCCAAAATTTTTATGGACAATAATTTGGAAATCTTTCAACAAGGAAGTCAATGAATCAACAGCATTAAAGGGGTATCTTATATCACTTGGCAGCTAAAGCTACAAGACTCTGTAAGAGGGACAAGAGTGCTGTCATCTTGGTATACACCCTTTCGGGATTGTCTGCCCCCTGTTTATCTGCGACTTCTGGACAAAATAGAGAACCGTACAAAACTTAACATTCAACATCAGAGAGCTGTGGGGGACAATATTCCAAGTTATCGTATTTGGCTCTACATTTTCGAGGTCAATGTAAAGAGAGAGAAAAAGAGGAAAATTAAGAGCCCCCTCCCCGTCTCATCTGCTTTTTCTTGACAGAATAGAAAACAGAGCAAGACCACTCATCTCTTGTCTGGACCCCAGCCTGGACAGATATGTCATTTCAGTGAACCTTAAACACAGGGGGGATGTGGGTGGCATTATTTTATGTACAAGGCCAATATTTTCAAGGTTTAACAATTGGCTCCACTCCGAGGACGGAAGTGAGCTTCTACACAACAAGACGGGCAGCAAGCAGCAACTTCCTCTGACTGTACCCTCCTCCAGACCATCACTTCATCTGAGATCATTTATTCCTAGGAGACTCAGTCTGGAACACGTTCTACACATAAAGACATCAACGAAATAAAGTCAGTTCATCAAATGATATCGCTGGCCCCAGATGGCTTCCTTCATCCCGTTCCATATTTGTATGTCTCATAAAAAAAGAACTTTAAAATGACTGATGTAGGTAACAGCTCTTGGGTTTCATACTGTTAGGAACCCTTAACCTAACCTTGTAAAACCCTCGTGTAAAAATGGGGGGGAGAGAGAGAGAGAGAGAGAGAGAGAGAGAGAGTTCTTTATATAATGAACATGTATGGGTTTAAACCAGCAATGATGTGACAAAATATACGAGGTGAATTATGCTCTGGTGGGAAAGGGTCAAAGCACAAATTCCAATTACAACACCCACATGTCATTAAATAAGGAAACCTAACATAAACTTCGTCCCTCGTCCCCGCATTACATATATATATATATATATATATATATATATATATATATATATATATATATATATATATATATATATATATATATATATATATATATATATATATATTTGGTTGGCTTTCCACAAGGCTGGATAATATAACACGGGTTCGTCCCCGGCTACTAGCAGCATTAATTGCTTGAAACCACTTGTTTGGTGTAATATTGCATCATAATTGACCAGTTTTCCTAAGAGGCTTCAAGCTAAATGTGCTGCTGTTTTTTAAGCCTTTCTGAATTAAAAAAAAAGGGCCTTTTCAGTTTACCCCGCTGGTGTTTCTGAATGTAAAATGTGAATTAGATTTACGCTGTGTAGTCCTAATTTGCCATTAGTATTAAAAAAAACTGGGATATTAGTTTCCGTATGACTTGTAAATGCCTCTTAGATTTTCTTCAAATCATCAATGTGTGAGTGAACTGCATTAAAAATTCATCCGCACTCTGCACTATTCTTGTCGCGTGAAATGACGTACGGGGGACTAAGGTCGTGCAGCCACCAAAAACATCTAATTATTTATTATTTTACTTAAGATTATTGCATTAATCACAAATATATCAGTTTTTTTTTCCATCAGTTTAGTGCAGATATTAGTGGCACCCTGCATGTGACATCCCCATCAGGTTAGTGCAGATATTATGGCACCGTGCACGTGTCCCATCAGGTTAGTGCAGATATTATGGCATCCTGCATGTGACATCCCCATCAGGTTATGCAGATATTAGTGGCACCCTGCATGTGACATCCCCATCAGGTTAGTGCAGATATTAGTGGCCCCCTGCATGTGACATCCCATCGGGTTGGCAGATATTAGTGGCACCCGCATGTGACACCCCCATCAGGTTAGTGCAGATATTAGTGGCACCGTGCATGTGACACCCCCATCAGGTTAGTGCAGATATTAGTGGCACCCCCATGGCACCCCCATCATGTTAGTGAAGATATTAGTGGCATCCTGCAGGACATCCCCCACAAAACAAATTTTCTTATAACTTTTCACATTTTCTTTTCAAACAATTAAGTCTCTCATGCATTGTAATAATTTGCCTCTTATTGGTTTCCAAAGGGGGGACACCTTTAATCGATTATCAGATTTTTTTTCCTCGTCCAACATTGCATTTGATCTCGCTTATAACTTGCAAGGCCTCATCTAATCTTTAAATTTTCAGTACTTGTGTACAGTAACACAGCAAGATTCTTGGAACGACTGGTATATGCAGGTGACTTATAACTGAAGGTCTGAACCCACTGCCAGCACCCTGACATACCCCCGATGACTTCAAACCCCTTAGCGGCGTCGCCTCAAATGTTCAATAAAAAAAAGAAGGTGCTTTCTAATTCGACGACAGCGCGGTGAAATTCAGTAATGTAGGAACGTTTTTTGCCAATTTTCGGAAAATAGTGTGATTTTTTACCTTTGTATTCTTAAAAAATTTTTTAGTGTATCTCCTTTAAAGGGCCTTCAGTATTAAATGACTGATTCATCTCAATGGCCATAATAGAACTCATTAAGTTTATTTTGCACGCACGCACATATGTCAATATGGTAATATAGTTAAAAACATGGAATCGTTAAAAACCATGCGAACCGGTGTGGTTTCTTGAACGCAACGTTTGGTCTGTTATTGGATCACATAAATTACAATTTGCTAATTTTATTGAATAACTAGATCTGTTTAAGTAGATGCGCGAACAGAAAGATATCCCCCATTATAACCCCAGCCCCTGTCCCTCAATAACGCGATTGGAATAGTGCAAGTGCGGCATTAATTTTAGTATGACGTTCTGAATGAATCAGAATAGGGAAATTTACTATCGTCAAATGGAAACAAAAAATAAGAAAATAACTCAGCTTTGGGTACATAAACAAATGTTTTACAATAGTCTTGGGGGTAAATAGATGTTATAGGCACAACACTACATCATGCAGACTTTACCTTGTTTAAACCCAATATAGCCAAACACTGAGACTTTCAGTATTTCTCATCACAAAACACATTTCAGTTATTTCGAAACCAATTTGATTAATATTTCTTGAACATTAAAACTTGCACAACCTAAAATTATGAAAAGCTTTGAGGAAAACAAAAAGCACTTCAATTTTAAAGCTGACCAGAAGATGCATTTTTAGTTATTAAACAGAACCCCCCCAGAAAATTATACCCCTACGCCTATACTCAAGCCTTTCCCAGGTCTAGGCTGCATCAACAACTTTGGTCACAAGGTGAGCTGCAAATGTCAGTTTTTCCTGTAATCTTGGTCTAGTTATTATTCACCAGCTTTAAAAAAATGAAGCTGATCGGTAAGGCCTCGTGTAATAAGCGGAATAAAGATAAAATGTTCCAAAGACGAAAACAAACAAGAAAATTCGGGTAACCTCAACAGGTCTTTTCAGGGATACATAACAATGTTGATTTATATTCGGTAACCGAAAATATCTCTTCTGAACGGTTTAAAATATTTACAATGAAACAGTTTTTAAGAAGGATGCTCCACATATGTTTAGTGTGTGTGGGAGGAAAATTAAATTTTACTCTTTAAAATCAGATGAATTACTGGGAAATTTTTTTTTCACATTGGTTTCAAACTTTAATTATTGTGATATAAAGTTTCCTTGATATAAACAGGAGAATAAACCAGAGGGAAAAAATTATTTTCAAACACTTAGAACTATGATATATATTTTATATTTTCTGAAGAATAACCAGGGGGATATTTTTTTCTTTTTTTTTTTCTTCCTCCAGCTTTATTTTTTTTTGTTTGGAACTCAAGAACCCTCATCAATAAATATAAATTTTAAAAACTTCTGTACGGTAAGGATCAAATTCTTGAAGAAATATTCTGTTCCTTGCCCTTGAAAAAAGTTATTGACCCCATTTCAAGCAGCCTTAAATTATTCAGATAACTTCTAAACTCCTCAATGGGGACTTCAAATATTAAAAAGCTGCTAAAAAACACATGACGGGGAAGAGTAAAACCCCAGATTTGTAGTTGAAGATTTGAAGATATTATGTAAAATGTTAAACCTTTAACCCCCGAATAATTAAATCTTAAAAAAATTTCATTTACCTCTTCGAAAGACTTCAGTATTTAATACCTGATGCATCTTAGGTCTAAGGTACATATTATGTCTCGTTTCCCAGGAAAATTTCTAAGTAAAAAGTAAAGAAAATTGGAATCCGTCTCAAACTGGAGAATGCTCATCGTCGACTTCAAATTTCCACCACTGGTGGGGTTTCCCTTGTGCACACAACTCACGCTACCATTGGATGGTAAAATTTCCCAAATTTTTCCCAATTTTTTGATTAAATAGTGATGTTCATTTTTTTTTTTTATAACTAACGAATGCTTCTTCTGATTGGCCTCAAAATATTTTGACGAATATTCTAAAATAAGGATGATAACTCTTAAGTTTAATCCTAATAGGTGTAAATTTGAAATTTTACTGAAATTATAAAAAAAAAAAATTAAAGTTGCAATCGGAATTTTTTCGAATTTTTTCCCATCAACTTCAAACTTTTATTACCATTGTTTGGCTTTATTAGAACACAGCTTATCACTCACTTTGAGATGTGTAAATTTCAATTTTCCAATTTTTATTAAGCAGATTGTTTCTCATGTAATAACTGTAATAACTAAAAATGATCAGCTTCAAACCTAAATATTTGTTTATCTTAATATGAAGTGTGGCTCCCAATTTTTTTTCTAGTTTTATCAACTTAGGTTTTCACGAAAATCAAATTAAATATTTATTTCTTACAGGATTGCTGGGATATTTATATAGAATGAAAATATGAAAAACAAAAAAGGAAATAAATCTGTCGATTTATGGCTTTTTTAAATTTAACAAGGAGAGACTTACCTTTTTTTAGAACGTTTTTGCAACATTAAATTTAAAAAAATTTGACACATATGCAAACTTGGGTATCTTTTTATTGCGCCACACAGTGGCTTCATCAGTCCATACAAAGGGGAATCTGAAGAACAGGAGGAGTTTTAGGTAATCAGTCCCTCAACCTTGAGTCGATGTTTCAGTCCATCAATCTTGAAAAGAATACAGCATATGTGCGAAGAAATAGATTTATACCCTAGTCAGGAGGGTCAGCAGTCGTAGGTGGTGTCACATTTGACCAATGTATATGTATGTCCCAATTTTCAATTTTAATGATGAAATTTGGATATTAGCTTCCATATGATAACTTTAGTGTCCCTTTCCCATTCCCTTTCAATCTTCAACTCTAATATTTGACTGCATTATCAACTTATGGTGGACTCTGCACTATTCCAGTCACGTGCATTGAGGTACAAGACGGGGATTAGGGAATACTGTCATGTCTTCCTGGGACCCCCGGGCTCCAAATTACATCTAATTAATTTTAGCTATTAATGTGTATATGTATTTTTTTTTTTTAGTTTCAGGAATTAGGTAATGTATGTTTTAATATTTTTTTCATTAATTTAGTGTAATAATGTAAGAGGTTATTCATGTCGTGAACTATAATTTTAGATTTTTTAAATTTTCCCGGGAATTACAAATGGTTTCTTTTTTAGTTTTCATTTTTTAAAAGGGTTTTAAAATTTAAAACCCTTTTATGTTTAAAAAAATAAAATTATTAAAACTTTTAAATTCCAAGTGTTTTCTGATTGTGTTTTTATCATGTTACTAAAAATTGAGTTAGATTCAGAAAATTTTAAAATTTTCTATTTTGTTTCAATTAAACTCACGGTGGTGACTGTTATTAGTAATGAGTAATGCCGGATGTGACACTTGTGCATTTACAAAATAACGAAGATATTTTCTCACTCTCTTCATTATCACTCTTTGTTTGGACACAAATTTCTTTGTTTTAATCATTAATATGAACTGTCATGTTATCAATCACTTTCGGAAAAAAACCAATCTTTTCTCCCAACGTCCTGGTGCTTCAACCCTCATGTTTCCCCCCACACACACACGCCCATACTCTATCTTCCCTCAGTTCTAAGTCCCTCCAAACAGCAACTGTCCCTCCTCCCCCCCACTCATACCCAGAAGCTGCACTCATCCCTTGCATACATAACATGTTTGCTTAAAATTTTAGGTTAAAAAAATCATGGTGGGGGGGTTGGGTTTTTGAGGGGACTTCATATGAGTTTAGGGTTGTCAAATTTGTTGCTTGGGTGCACTAAAAATTGATTGGGCAAATGTTTTTAAGTGGGTTTGGGTTTGAAAGGACCTACCTATTATGGCCCAATAGGCGATGTAATGATCCTTTATTCTTTTCTTATGTTTGCCATGGAAATTATCCCAGTTGTCAATGGACAACTACGGAAATTCCTGACAGTACTTTACCAACAATTTATTAAATTGCTCTAGACGCCCCCCGATTGACCACACAAATCTGCATATGCCCGGGTTAGCCCTTTGACCTAGTTAAATCTATAGGTGTCCTGTTTTGATTAATAACTCCTGTTTCTTTTTCCCAATTAAATTTTTTCCAACACCGAGGAAGATAATGGAGTTGTTTCCATTACTTAACATGATATCATCTAACCTGCTACCTATATCACCTTTCCAACTTTTGGAAAAATACTCTCTCCTTTTGATCTCTATTGCAGAATGCTCAGTTCATATGTGGTTTTCGGGGTTTCCCTTTCAAGGAGAATATTGTAAGACTTAAGGGTGTCTTTCTTCTTGTCGACCACCTTACATTGTCATCTTTCTTCCCCTTTTTAAACCCTTCTGATTTGCTACTGCTCAAACCCTTTCCCTTTTGTTTCCCAACCCCCCGCTACCTCACACTCATAGTTACACTTATTCTGGGTATTTTCGTTTCTTATTCTCCCCCTTGAGAAGTATGATCTTTCCTTTGTTTAACACTTAAAATGTTAAAGGGTTTTTTGAATTGAATACATGATGAAGATATGTGATAATTTTTCAAACACAAAAACCTTATATATTTTCAATTGAAATTAACCAACAAAATAAAGATTATCATATAAATTGAAAACCACCCATCAAAAGCCGGATAAAGTTTAACATTTCAGTTTACCAAAATTAATGGTCAATACAGTGGTTAATATTAGACAAAATCAACAGCTTTTTTCCACAGCTTTCACCGGGAAAATTTTAAAACCCACAAAGTACACTATAAACCTTCACTCAGATTCCCAAAACAACAGCTGGGACAGGTAGCACGACCTCTCTTGATAGCTATACCAATCTTCCATGTTGTCTATTTTTCTTATATTAAAAAAGTTATCCACACCCTGGCCACACTCTTTTTCCCGCCTACCCAACGTCCCCATCCTCTTCTCTCTTCACATTTGAAACCCCTCCCAAACCCTCTCGAGGGTTTGTGCCTATAAAGGGGTGTTTCTGTGTTAATCCTGTACTTCATAAAAATTCAGCCCTGGACGAAATGTTGCAACAAGGTTCCCTGCAACAATAGGGGAAAGGGGGAGGAGGAGTAATAACTTTCTGGTGACAAACACAAGTATCAACCAGCAGGTTTTCCCACTTTTTGAAACGTTACACTATATAGCATAATGCTATCCACATAGTGTCGTCTACCGCACCGCCAGTGCTAACCCCTGGTGTCGTCTAAAACGCACCGTCAATGTAGAACTTCGGTCGTCTACACGCACCACCAGTGCTATCACACATATGTCGTCTACCCCCCAAACCCGTGCTATCACTTACAAATGTCGTCTACACACCCCCACCTGTGCTATTACTTAAAAGGGGCATCCAAACCACCAGCTGCGTTATCCTTATACGGGTGTCCATGGCACCACCTGTGCTGTCACTTACAGGGTCGTCCCCACGCACCACATAAAAATTTAGTTGAGTGGCGAGGATTCAAATAATACCGGAACATGACCCCTCCATTAGTGCTCAGCTGGTAGTGAGCAAGATGTGAGATTATTGGGAGGTACGTAACAGATGGGTAGGGGGGAAAATATTGGGGGTGTCATAAAAAAAATATATGTTGGGAGAAAATGAAGCTGAGAAAGTATGGGGGGGAAAAAAATATGAAGGGGTCGGGAGGAAAATTTTACCCCAATACACTGATTCTCGTACCCCCGAAGCCATATAGTTTACAAACTGAAGTAAATCAAAAGGGCATAGGACAATGAGTTAACTATATGATTTTCAGTGGTATGAGAACAGATGTACTATAGCTTGTGGGGTTGTGAGAAGAAACGGGGCACAGCTTGTGACCTCTGTCAGACATGTCACCGAAGTGTTGTCCGTAAATCTTCTTATTCTAAGCTTCGTATGTCAGTTGTACACCCCTGGCCCAGCGCTTACAACATACCTTCGACACAGCAACACAACGGTATTTTAGTACAGAAACATCTTCCACAACTCCATCGCAATTACTAGTTATGAGTAAAAAGGGTTGGATTCTGCCAGTGGCTTGCGCGTACGCCTATCTTGCCTTCTTGTTTCTACTAGTGGACTCTGCCCCCCTTTCCCCCCCATCTTCGACAGTATGTAAACCCCTTCTCATGATTCGGCTTCATATTGTTCCCCTGGATGAACTCTTCTGGCTGGGGACTGACCACCTCAAACTATTTCTCCCAAAGGGTTTATGGACTGATTACATCTTTACCTCGCCACTACTCCCTGCCTACAATCCATTATCCTCTGTTTTACTTATGAAACCCTGCGTAGGCGAAACGTTTCAACAATAAATATAACCCTCATCATCTTGCGTAAAAAAAAAAAGAGAGGAAAAAGTGTTGAAGATGTGACGTTTCCTTGTATCTGGGTAAGCTGCCAGCAACTTTTAAGTCGGACTATCTTTTTATTTTACTCTGATAAGGACCCGAGTTTATGGACCAGTAGGCCTTGTACAATGTTCCAAATTTTATGTTCTTTTTCCTGAAAGAAACCTTTTGGGTTGGTCTTCTTTTCCCGACTTTACCTTCATTTTCTTTTGGCTTTTTTTATTCCTTTTTTTAGTTCTCCTTTAATTTAATATATTGATTCCTTAAGTGTTCCTTCCTTTGATTCGCCTGTAAATGTCTGTATTTTTACCCCTGAGGTGATTTAATCTATTGTTTATTTAGGTAATTTTTTTTTGATCTAATTTCCCTATTTGGAACACAAGTTGCCTGGGCAGCCTGAATATGCTTTTAAAAATGTCATATTGACAAAATCCATCTACCAAACCCACAGGAAATGACCTGTTAGATCGTCGATCCACCAGTTCACCCCATCCAGGTAATCTCTTAGCTCCAAAAAATCGGCTGAGTGAAAATTAGGGACCTTGGTTGTAGTTTATTAAGGTACTTCCATGGTTATGAAAACGGAGGATTTGTGATTCTTTTAAGCTCTTCATTAACCTAAAAATTTTATTAATTAGGGATTCCTTACTGGCAAGAACCATGTCAAGCAAGTTTTTTTTTCTAGTTGCTGCTGTCACAAACCGTTAAAAAAAAAACAATCCTGGATGGCACAAAAAATGTCCAGACTCGAGATTTCCTGTCAGATTATTCCAATCAATTTAGGTAAAGTTAAAAACTCAAATAACACAACATCTAGATTCCTTAGTTATTTCTCCCAAAGAAGTTTACCGTTTCCTTTTCAAAATTTGGGGGCCTGTAAATCACACCCAAGATCACTCCGTCCCCCGGGAAAATGTAGCTAAACAAATTCAGTGTCTGTCACCTCTTTTATATCTTGTCTAATTCATCAGTTTAAATTACTCTGACATATCGAAATCCACCCCCCTTCCAAATTTACCCTATCCTTGGAAAAATTTATTGCCTTGTATGTGGCATTCAGAAGGCATTTCTCTTCTATCAGGTTGAACCAGGTTTCTGTTATAGTAATAATATCTTTTCGTTATGGAAATATAAACACATAACAGTATAATGTGATCCTTTATTGACAACGTTTCCCCCCCATGGACTTTATCAAGTCACAAACTGTGTGGGCGAAATTTTTTAAAAAAAGGATCATTCTGCTTATTTTTTCCTTTATCAATTTTTATACCATTTATTTATTTCGTTATACATTAAATTTTATCTTAGCTCGTCCATTTTTTTTCAAACCCCCTTTTGTCTTTTAAATCTCTCTTAATAACTGGAAATTTTTGCTTTCACCCCTCATCTAAAACCTATTTTTTTCCACACACCCATACCTCTATCTTCTAGCAGTTTAAGGCCCTAGACAACTCAGCATCCCCCCCCCCCTTGCCCTACCACCCCCCCCAGAAAATGTACCTGATTCCTTGCATACCACATTTTCCCAGAAAAATTGCCCCCTTTTTAATGAATGGGATTCCAAGCTCTTTTCAGGACCTGTCTCCCAGCAATTTTTTCCCCTAGACATCAGTTAAAAAGGGCCATATAATCGGATCCCTTCCTTAGCCTGATTAGATCTATTGCCAGACGTGTTTGTTGCAGAAATTTGGTTGATGCCCTTCAGGTGATATGCTCGGTGAGTACTCACCCCCTGGTTTGGGGGCAAAAATCAGTCCTTAATGAGGTTTGATCTTAACATCTCGAGTCTGTGATCTGCTCTTCCCCAAACTTTATAACTTTTCACATTGCTGGGCTTAAACTTTAAGAGCCCCTTGAACGAGACTTGAACCCCCCTGGTTCGTCTGTTTCATTCTTCTCATTAGTTTCCATTCTGCGAAACCCCTGACAATCCCTTCAGTGGTTTCACTGCAGTAACAACTACTGCGGTGACTACTGCAGTGACTACTGCGGTGACAAACTGGGGGACTACTTTGGGGACAACTCCGTGACAACTTCTGCTATGACAACTCTGCAATGACTACTGCGGTGACTACTGCGGTGACAACTCACAATGACACCCTGCGATTACAACGCATCTACGCGGTGACTACTACAGTGATAACTCTGCGGAACTCTGCGATGACGTACTGTGGGGACAATACTGCAGTGGTAACTACTGCGGTGACGATCTGATCTCTGCAGTGAAAAAAAGTGGCGGAGATGAAATAGTGGGTCAGTTTTTTTTACCATGACAACTAAATAAGAACAGTGTGAAGAAAAAATATATAAATGTTTCAGTATTGCATGTTCTGAGCCAGCAGGTTTTGATCCCTTCTCTCTTGTTTATATTCGACATGAAGTCATGACATTGATCACGGTGATTCGGATATCGCAGTTCAACGGTTGAAAACAAGTGAGGAATTGGAAAGAATCTTATTATTGGGCATGATGCTGTGGTTTTTCACCTGGACTGCTAATTTTTAAAACTATCTTGCCCTGGGTTCGAGTCCCCTCCTTTCCATGAGTTAATCACCTTATTAAACCCCATTGTTGCTTGTTCTGAGGTACAGTGATATTGATCCCTTGTTCAGCACTCATTGTTCTTGTTCTGAGGTAGCAGTGATATTGTTCTCCCACTTTTTTGTTTTATTGTGTATGTGTGTGTGTGTTGTTGTGTGTGTGTTTGTGTGTGTGTGTGTGTGTGTGTGTGTGTGTGTGTGTGTGTGGTTTCGCTCTCGCAATAAAGCTAATAAAATTCTTGGGTTATATAAAAAAAGAGTAATAGCGAAGCCCCCAACCTTTCTTTAACTTTAAATCTTTAGTTAGACCTCGTTTACATTATGCTGCTCAGATAAAAGGGTGGAAAAAATGGGTCGAAAATATACGAGCAGGATGATGAAGTTGATTCCATGTATTAGAAACCGTTCTTACAAAAAAAAGCTGAAGGCACTGAACTGCCTCTTTTCAAAAGGGGTGAATTAGGGGGAAAATATGACTAAAGTGCGCAAATGTAAAGTAGGGAAAAAAATATAAAAGCGTATTGAAAATATTTAACCAAGAACGAAGCACAACACTGAAATTTAGTTTTTGAAAAGGGTATTAAAATGCTGGTTTGTCAATGGTTGTAGATAAGTGGAACAAACTCCCAGGTAGCGTCACTTAGGAAGGAACTTTGGGTAGCTGTGGATTTTGTTGGACGGTATACGAGTAAGTGTGGGTGGGTGTGAAGTGGACCCTATTTGGGGGCCAGTGTACCTCCTGGAGTGTTAATTCGTTCTTATTTTTTTATATGTCTGTTATGTGGACATGCTTTTGTGCACGTTTAGTCTGATGCATGTGCAAGTGTCTGTTGTATACATATTGTTTGATTTTTATGTCTGTTGATGACCTGATGTTTATTATGTGCCTGGGGTGAATACAATGTATTTGTTATAGATACTTGGAGTCTACATAAAAGGGTGTTCCAGAGGTCAACGCTCCAGCGCCCCTGTTCAGGGACTTCACGGTGGATCAAGGCCTGATCAATCAGGCTGTTACTCCCGGCCCCGCAATCCACTTTGAACCACAGCCCGGCTGGCCATATATCACAAAAAACTCCCAAAAATTTACCTCTGGTGGTGAAAGGGTAGACATTATTTCCTTGTTCAGTCAAAGCATTTCTGATTCTTGGTGTTTAGTGTAGAACACGAAACATCTTGTGGAAAGTTGTGAGATAGTGATAACTTCGAAGATGCCAGGAAAAAAACTCAGTATTGTAACTGGAATGGGGAGCTTGCCAAATAATATTTTAATTTTATAGAAGGTTGAGGGACTCCATCCACGATAATACCTTGGGTATTCGCTGGGGTGGGGAAACCCCCTTTCCCCAAATGAACCTTGTGTATTTTGTATGAAAAATTAGCGTATTACGCCTCTAAAATTTTTGGCATTTAATTAGCCCGTGCGTAAGACAAAATTTTTTTCCTAATTATGCAGCGAAGCGCCCCCCAAAACTGCACGACAAATTGGCCAAAAATAAGACCAGTCATAAATCCTCGAGAAAAAAGACTGACTTGCAACGACTACCATTGTGCTCCATACCAACAAATTATGAATCCCGGCATGACCAATGGTGTTTCACTTTAACAAGATGTCCACACGGATAAACAGAAAGGAATAGCCATTACAAGGGTTTTGTGGGTCCTTGGCTATAAGAAATAACTCGCCCAGTGCTTGGAAGGGAGATGTTCGGATTTTCCCTTTCTTATGATTTCATACTAACATCCCCTTGATTATTATTATTATTATTATTATTATTATTATTATTATTATTATTATTATTATTATTATTATTATTATTATTATTATTATTATTATTATATTATTATTATTATTATTATTAGTATTATTATTTTTAACCGTGGTTTAATACTACTTTTATTGATACTATTATTATTATTGATACTATTATCATTATTATTAATATATTATTATTAATAATATTTTTTTGATATATTATTATTATTATTATTATTATTATTATTATTACTATTATTATTATTATTTAGGTTTCATCCGGGGAAAGGGGACAATTAGAAACAGTTCGTTAGATAAAGAGCCCTTCGCTAGTTTCAGTTTGGGTGGGAGGAACAGTGATAAAAGAATGGGGGCCCATTGGATTGAGGTTCGTTTCCCTTTGAATGGAGACAAGAAGAACCGTCGTCCTCAGAGATACAGTAAGATTTGGGAAAGTCCTCTCTATACCCCGGTACTACGGTTCATTATGCAGGGCTGGTACCCTGTCCTCCCTTTTATCCTGCATCTCTGGAAAAAAATAACGTGGTTCCAGTCTATAAAAAAGCGCTAAATTATATAAGGCACATATCTCGTTATGGCTATTTAATTTTATCCAAAAACATTTAAAATTCTGATATTTGAGCTCAGATTGACATATCGGGAAAAAAACGATGTCAAATTCTCAATGAGAGGCACGGTGTTCCCCCCAGGATCTAAGACTAAGTTGCAGAAAACTTTGATTGGGAAAACGTTTGTTTTAAGCTATAAGCAGGCAAAACGTTGTTCCAGTGAATTTTTTTCTTAAACTTTTGTCTTTGCCTTCAAACTTTTCGGTAATAAGTCACTTCATCCATCATTTCAGCTTTTAATTACAGTCATGTTGTTTGAATTACACTTAGATACTCTGAAACTTTAGGTTCAGCTATGAATACCCCAAAAATGGCACAAATGTGGGTAAATATTTGTAACAGAGGACTAAAGCAAACATTAATACTGACGTCGGAAATCAGATCATATATAATTTTCTCCATTCTTAAAACAAGGGGAACGAAAAGGAGTCATTACGACTCAGTAACAGGCCACCTGGGAATTTCATTGCTAAGAGAGCCCTGTTTTCTTCAGCATGAATAAGCTTTTAGATCAAAGGGAAGGGGGGGCCAAAAGATATGCACAATCACTGAATGCTGCTGCTGCTGCTGCTGCTGCTGCTGCTGCTCAGCAGTTTTTTCAAAAGGACACAAAAAAGGGGGGGGGGAGTTAGAAAATTTTTTTCTAGGCACATGTCGATTAGACACTAGGCCTGTTGTATTTTTGTGTGAGGAAACACTTGAAATTTTCCGCCCCCCCGAGTGAACCCGGGCCCTCCCCTGCGTGAAACTCTCCTTTAGCCACTTGCCATACTATTCCACTTCCTGACAATCTATGACTAAAAAATACTTCCTAACATCTCTTTAACTCATCTAAGTCTTCAACTTCCAATTGCGACCCCTTTTTCTGTGTCCCCTCTGGAACATCCTGTCTCTGTCCACTTTGCAATTCCTCCCGTATTTTGTATATCGTTATCATTCTCCCCCAAAATCTCCTGTCATCCAGCGTCGTCAGGCTGATTTCCCTTAACCCTTTTTTCGTAGGACATTTCCTTGGATCTGGAACTAGCCTTGTTGTTCTCTAAATTCTTGACTGCTTGACCAGATGTTGGTTCTAAACTTCACTCCCCTTTTTTCTCACCTATTTGCGGTTGCGGGGGCGATTCATAGCTCCTGGCCCCCCTCTTCACTGATTGCTCTAGGTCCTCTCTCCCTGCTCCATGAGCTTTATCAAACCCCTCTTTAAAAATATGTATGGTTCCTGCCTCCACTACGTCACTTTCTAGGCTTTTAACTTCCCGACAACTCTATGACTGAAGAAATACTTCCTAACATCCCTTTGACTCATAGGGTTTCAACTTCCAATTGTGACCCCCTTTTTTCTGTGTCCCCCCCTCTGGAACATCTTGTCTCTGTCCACCTTTTCTATTCCTCCCCTATTTTATGTCGTTATCATGTCCCCTAACCCTCCTGTCCTCTAGTGTCGTCAGGCCGTTTCCCTTAACCTTTCTTGTAGGACAATCCCTTAGCTCTGGGACTAGTCTTGTTGCAAACCTTTGCACTTTCTCTAATTTCTTGACGTGCTTGACCAGGTGTGGGTTTCCCAAAACTGGTGCTGCATACTCCGATGGGCCTGACGTATATAGTGTACAGAGTCTTAAACATTCCTTAGTGGGGGTATTGGAACGCTATTCTTAAGTTTGCCAGCCCCCCGTATGCTGCAGCAGTTATCTGATTGATGTGTGCCTCAGGAGATGTGCTCGGTAATACTCACCCCAAGATCTTTTTCCTTGAGTGGGGTTTTCATCTTTTAAAACCCGCATACTCTGTCTGCGGTCTTCTTTGCCTTCCCCGATCTTCTGACTTTACATTTGGCAGGGTTTTTGGAGCCAGTTACTGGACCAGGCTTGTAGCCTGTCCCGGTCTCTTTTGTCCTGCCTGATCCTCATTTATTTAATTCTTCTCTTTAAATTCGGCGTATGTCACACACCCATATAGGCATGACCTCCCGACCACGAACCAGGTGCTAAGGATATAAGGAGTAGGAGCCCCCGTTTTGCTAGCACCTTGTTATCTGCCCTTGTTTTGCTGCACCTTGTTATGCTAGCACCTTTGTTCAAAGAGAATGACAAAGGGAAAACCCGCCAAAATTGTGAAGCGATGTTGGACACTTGTGACTCAACATTGGCACACACCTCAAGTCTGGTCGAATACGGTTCTCACCGTGTCTCTTGCTTCAATTTGCCCTTTCTTCAAACCTCTGTATATAATGTACATACAATTGTTTGCTGTTTGGTGAAGTAAATACAAAGGCTGACTCTACTGCCTTTTTCTCGTTCCCCGTTTTCACCTTGGTTATCTTCTCCCCGGGTGCAGGCCATGCTATACTTGTGTTTTGTAATATGGGATGCCTGTCCAAGTCTACATCTCTACATTGTCTCTGTGATCCTGCCTACAGTATTGCGTTGCAAACCTGCGAATCAGTATGTGCTATTGCTTCTGTTGCTTTAGCATATTTCAAAATTTGCATTTGTTATAATGTTGACTCTTGTTTGTCAGTGGTGACTGAAATACCCTTCAAAACTGGGTTAGACTATCTCTACAGCGGTGATAGCGGGTGGTCGTTCTATTAGTATAGAGTATCAAGGAACTCGTAGTGTCCCGCTTCGTGAGTGTTTCGCAACAAAAAAGGTTTGACTTGAGTAACATGGCGTTCCAACTTGAGATTT
>WNWK01036699.1:0-18988 GCA_009830355.1 Cherax destructor
TTTTTATTTTTAAATCGTATATAAGATCTTACTGCAGATATAATGATGGCCAAGGTGGAAAGGAAGGTTTGGGGGAAGGGGACGGGGTAAAACACAAAGGTTGCCAGATAATGTGAGAAAAGAATTTGACAAAGGGAGCCAATTTCATTTTTACAGTGTGATTAACTTATAATTGAACTACATTATGTTCCACTCGTATTATCATCATCTGATAGGCTCATTTTATTCAAACAGGCCTTTTGTATTTGAGGAACATACTGTATATATAACTTCAAAGGTGGCTCCTGTATTAGGCTCAAGGCTAATTTTGACTTATAACAGTCTTTAAACCAGTTTAAAAAATAAAAATGGGTGCCCCTTATGTGAGTCTGCCTCATTTGGATTGAACAATTATTACATTGACACCATACGTTTTTTATGATTATGATTGATTTTTCTACAAGTCTCATGGCTTGTATCTGTTTAATCCATCTACAGTGCTAAGCCAAAGTAAATTAAGAAAAAAAGCCCAAAATTATGCAGGGTTATGTGGCCAAGTGAAATGGTCAAATTCTGAACTGAACCTGGCATTTCAGTCCCAAATGAACATACATTCACAGACAGTTGAATGTTGGTTCATTGGGTGCAGTAAAAAAAAAAAAAAAAACTGCCCTTAAGTTGTTTACAGTATTCAGAAAAAAAGGCATGGTAGTTATTTAGGCAGTGTTAACCACAACTTTGTTTTTTTATAGGTTCATTTGTGCATCTATTCACCTTTCTTGTGTCTTATATTTCGTGCTGGTGAATTGATGTCAACATTGTCACAATACGTTTGTTATCTATAGCATCAAGACATTTCAATAGCTATCAAAATGTCGTGATGGGGTTCACTTATCCAGGTCTGGGGTGGGGGCACTGGCAACTTCAGTGGAGGGAGCTGTTAGGGATTTAAACCAGAAAAAGTTAGTGGTATGGGTTTTGGGGAAAAAACAGTGAAATCCCAGTGTATTAATATTATGAGTTCTAGGGGAACTAGTAATAGACAGAATAAGGTTGATATGGAAAGCCAGTGGCACTAGGTGACATGGACAGTAATAGGTATAGTGAAAAAAACAGAAATGAGCATTAAGGGTAAAGTGAAAGTAGGGTCTTTAAATGTATATTACACCAATAGTCGTAGTGTTAGGAATAAGATTGACGAGTTGAGATTAGTTGCTAGTGCGGATAATATTGATGTTTTTCAATAACTGAGACATGGTTTAATATGAAAAATCGGGACATGCCTGCCGAATGTCACATTCAGGGTTTTAAATTGTTCCAAGTAGACAGAAGTATCGGGAAGGGGGGTGGTGTGGCACTCTATGTTCGTGATCATTTATATTGTTGCATAAAAGTGGGTATAAAGTCTGAAATAATGCATACAGAGTCTGTCTGGATAGAATTTTCAGAGGGGTGTGAAAATTTGATTTTAGGCGTGATATACCGTCCTACAAACTTAGATAGCAAACAAGGGAAACTACTTTGGAAGGAAATTGTTAAGGCCACAAGGCATGATAACGTAGTGATTCTAGGGGACTTTAACTTTAGTCAGATTGATTGGAATTTCTTGACAGGGAATTTAGAATCAAACGACTTTTTAGAAGTAGTTCAGGATTGCTTTTTGAAGCAGTTTGTGACAGAACCTACAAGGGGAAAAACCTACTTGACTTGGTTCTTGCAAACAAGGAAACCCTTGTTATTAATTTAGAAATTACAGAGGAACTCGGCACAAGCGACCACAAATCAATTATCTTTAACAGTGAATGGATGTATGACAGTAGGGATAATTCATTAATGGTCCCTGACTTTTGCTTAGCAGATTACAATGGGCTTAGAGAACACTTATCATCTGTGGAATAGGGTAACGAAGAGAGCTATCAATATGACAGCTTTCTGAACACTATACAGGCTGCCCAAAGAACATTTATCCCATATAAAGAAATTAGATCAAGTAGAAATGACCCAAAATGGATGAATAATAGGCTCAAAAGGAATTTATAGGCGCATAAATAGAGGTGAAGGGTCATCTTATAAATCAGTATACTGACATTAAGAGGAACGTTAAAAAGGGTATAAGAAAAGCTAAACTGGACTATGAAATTAAAGTTGCTAGGGATTAAAAAACTAACCCAAAAAGTTTTTTCCAGGTTTATAGAACAAACGTTAAGGATAAGATAGGTCCCCTTAAAAATAACTCTGGGCATCTTACTGACAAGGAGAATGATATGTGCTCTATTTTTAATAATTATTTTCTCTAGGTTTTCACACAGGAAGACACTAATAATATCCCAGTAATTAATTTTTATAGTGGCCCTGAAGAAGATAAATTATGTAATATCACAGTCACTAGTGAAATGGTTATGAAACAACTAGACCGACTGAAACAAAATAAATCGTCGGGTCCTGATGAGCTTTTTGCAAGGGTTCTTAAGAAATGCAAAATGGAACTCTGTGAACGAATATCTAACATTTTTAATTTATCTCTTCAAACAGGTGTAGTGTCTGATATGTGGAAGATGGCTAATGTAATTTCTATTTTTAAAGCAGGGGACAAGTCACTACCGTCAGCAATGAGCAATATTCTAAGTGAGGGAGCGATTTGAAGTGTCACCATCGGCATTATTTCCCTTGTTTTGAAAGTTCTCAATACCCACCCCGTCATCTTCCTGGCTGACGTGATATTTGTCTTATGGTCTTTAAAAGAAAGGTCAGCTGACATTATTTCTAAGTCTTTTACGTGTTCCTTTCGTTCTATTTGGTGACCCTCTTGAGTTTTGTATACAGTGTTCCTTTTGAGTTCTTCATTCTTTCCATACCTAAGCAGCTGGAACGTATCACCACTGAACGTCATGTTGTTCTCCACTGCCCACTGGAAAATCCTGCTTATGTCTTCCTGTAATTTTTCAGTGTCCTCTACCGTAGTGACTTTCATGCTTATTTTAGTGTCATCTGCAAATGATGATACAAAAGTGTGACGGATGTTTTTATCTATGTCTGCTTTGAGGATGAGAAACAGCATAGGTGCCAGGACAGTGCCTTGGGGCACTGAGCGTTTTACCTCGCTGATGCTGGATCTTGCTCTGTTTACTAGTATTTTTTGTGTTCTGTGTGTTAGGAACCCGAAAATCCATTTGCCTACCTTCCCCGTAATGCCCATGGCCCTCATTTTGTGCGATAACACTCCATTATCGAATTTGTCAAACGCCTTTGCAAAATCTGGGTAAATCACATCTGCGTTTTGGGCATCTTCTAATGCCTCCGTAATTCTGTCATAATGATTCAGCAGCTGTGACAGGCATGATCGTCCTGCTCTAAAACCATGCTGGTTCTGGTTATGTTGGTTGTGCTGGTCCATGAAATTTGTGATCTGCCGTCTCATCACTCTTTCGAAGATTTTTATGATGTGAGAAGTTAAGGCTACTGGTCTGTAAATTTTTGCTAGTGCTCTACTACCTCCCTTATGCAAAGACACTATGTCTGCACTTTTTAAGGCCTCTGGTATTTCACATAGATCTAAGCTCTTTCTCCAAAGAATATGCGGGCTCGTGCTAGTGGTACTTTGCCTTCTTTATAAATGGGCATTCCATGAATCTGGGGCCAGTCTGAGTGAGTGGGCATGTTATATTTCTTTTTTGGGAATCTATGGGATTTGTCTATGTCTGTTAGTTGGTCTCGCCCTTCTCTGGAGTGAAAAAAGATTTCTGCATTTTCTACTTAAATAAAGGACACAAATGCAACTAATGTGACCTTTTATTGGGCAAGTTTCGCTCTCCAGGAGCTTTTCAAGACTTGAAAAACTTGGGGGGGGGGGGGGGGGGGGGGGGGGGGGGGGGGGGGGGGGGGGGGGGGGGGGGGGGGGGGGGGGGGGGGGGGGGGGGGGGGGGGGGGGGGGGGGGGGGGGGGGGGGGGGGGGGGGGGGGGGGGGGGGGGGGGGGGGGGGGGGGGGGGGGGGGGGGGGGGGGGGGGGGGGGGGGGGGGGGGGGGGGGGGGGGGGGGGGGGGGGGGGGGGGGGGGGGGGGGGGGTTTTTTTTTTTTTTTTTTTTTTTTTTTTTTTTTTTTTTTTTTTTTTTTTTTTTTTTTTTTTTTTTTTTTTTTTTTTTTTTTTTTTTTTTTTTTTTTTTTTTTTTTTTTTTTTTTTTTTTTTTTTTTTTTTTTTTTTTTTTTTTTTTTTTTTTTTTTTTTTTTTTTTTTTTTTTTTTTTTTTTTTTTTTTTTTTTTTTTTTTTTTTTTTTTTTTTTTTTTTTTTTTTTTTTTTTTTTTTTTTTTTTTTTTTTTTTTTTTTTTTTGGTGATTTTGAAGATGACTTTCTGTGCTACTTCTTGGTCTTCTTCATAATGTCTTTTCTTTGGACATTTGCGCTGAGTGTGATGATCGGTGCTTTTACAGTTGAGACAAGTTGTTTGGAGGTTCAGAGACGGGCATGACCGAAAATCATGTCCTTCATTACCATGTTGTGCAAACTTCTGTCCTTCACTGGACAGTCTCTGGTGTTTGTGCATAAAGTAAAATTTCCCCAGTGAGGAATGTAATGGTATCTCTCAGCTTCGATGTGTGTGGGGCTGATGAAGTAATAAAAATACTGCAATACCATCAGCCAATGCAGTGGCAGCCATATTTACATCGGTGAACGTGATTTTGAGCATGGATGGAGCTGTAGGTATTTTCATAATGCTCTCGACTTTGGCCCATGAGTTTTGATTTTAAATGGACGTCTTGAGTTCGTCTATAGGTTGAACTGTAGAAGCTATCAAGTTTCTTAAGGAAGACTGACCTCCTTGCCCTGAGAGCTGGAGATGACATGACAGTAAATCCTCGACCTGCTAGAGTGGTGGTGGCTGTTGTAGTGAGTAGCTTTTCTGTTTCTTTCATCGTCGCTGCACACTAAATAAATGCCCTTCAGGGGCAGTATGGTGTGAACTTCACTTGTAACACACTTCTAACGCAAATTGCTAGAGCAAGTTTTGAAGAATCGTTCACAGTGCCACTGTTTGGTTTGATCTTGACTCGATTTCCATAGCTCATCGTGATGTCCAGTTTAGGATGGTGATGACTGTATAAAATTCCCCTCCCCAACGGGGATCGCAGGGAGACTGAATGCCAAGAATCAGAGCTGCTGTGACCTTTACAGGTAAAAGGGTATTTATAGGCAGGCAGACAGGGGAGGGCACAAGAAAGTGGTGGAGGGGTAATAATGAAGGTAGTAGTGGAAGTGGTAGTAGTAGTAGTGGAGTCAGTCATATTCTAGGATAGGAGCACTGCAATGAAGCTGGCGGCCCGCATAGGGTAGGGACAGAGGGGGAAAAATGAAAATGAAATAAAGGACAAATACAAGGCAAAAGAAAAGAAAGTAAACTCAGAGGAGAAAGGAGAAGGGGGAAGAGATAGAAGAGGAAGGAATCAGATTAAGTAACGGGTGTTCTGAAGTTTGGAGCATTTAACAATGTAATGGGAGAGGAAAGCATCTACAGAGACAAAGCCAGGGCTAAGATTCATACAGGGAAAGTTGTGTATATGGGATGATTCAACCAGACGGCGACTGTGAAAGTTGCACGTAGGGTAGACAATTTTATCAGAAGACCAATCAATAGGATGACTGTGATCTCTGACATGACAGAAAAGAGCATTATTAGTGTCGGCAAGCCTAACACTCCTTTCTCCTCTGTTTTTTTTTTCTTTTCTTTTGCCTTGTATTTGTCCTTTATTTTATTTTCATTTTCCTCCCTCTGTGTTCTTGTCCCTACCCTATGCGGGCCACCAGCTTCATTGCAGTGCTCCTTTCTAGATATGACTGCTCCACTACCACTACTACCACCTACTACCTCAATTCCCCTCCACCACTCTTGTGTCTGTCCTGCCTATAAATACCCTTTTACCTGTCCATTGCGTTAGTGTGACTTTGTAAATGGTCCAAGTCGGACCGAAACGTCGTCATAAGCTCCTCTCTTTTTATATGTGCGGGTTGTGTGTGTATTGTTCCAGTCACGGTATTGTGCCTTTTTTGTTATCCTAAGTTTTTGCTCTAATTCAGTGATCTCTCCGCTAAGACTCTCTCCTCTGTTGCAACATATTTGTGTTTTTAAGCAATTCAGTAACCCGTTTTCTTCTTCTGTATCATCTCCTACACTCTCTCTCTATATATCAGATCATCTTCTGGGTTT
The DNA here is from genome assembly GCA_009830355.1 of Cherax destructor. Classification (NCBI taxonomy): domain Eukaryota; kingdom Metazoa; phylum Arthropoda; class Malacostraca; order Decapoda; family Parastacidae; genus Cherax; species Cherax destructor. The sequence continues at coordinate 6,177 of WNWK01036699.1, forward strand.
CCTCAGTGGTACATGCTTCATACATACCTCGTATGCTTCTGTATTAAGCTTCTCTAGGCACTGGTGGGGATTTAGGGCGCTCATGTCTGATTCCCAGGATATGTCTGATAGCTCTTGGTTTATTTTTTTCCCATTAAATTCTGAGGTTGTTAAAATTAAACTTACTGAACATCAACATTAGTAATACAGTTCCCTAACCCTGGGTTAATATTGTTTGAACTTCTATGATGTTGTGATCAGAGTATATTGTTTTTGTAACTGTTATGTCTCTGATTAGTTCCTCGTTGTTTGTGAATATCAAATCAAGGGTATTTTCATTTCTAGTAGGATCAATTATCTGTTGGTTCAATGAGTACTTTTCACAAAGCCTCATTAGTTCCCTGGTATGTGCCTGTTGAGCCAGGGTGCTTCCCGGAGATGTTTCTGGTATAACATTATGTTGCGCCATCTTGCATTTTACATGAGGGAGATTAAAATCTCCAAGGAGTAAAATATTTGGTGTGGAATTTTCTAGCCTATCCAGATAGCTATCTATCTTCCTTAATTGATCTGTGAATTCCTCGGCAGTTGCTAATGGTGGTTTATATACTAGGATCATTACCAGATTCCTACCACTACTACTTTACTACTACTTTATGCATATGACAGAGGCAGCATCAGCAGTTGCAAGTTGAATTGGCAGAGTCGGCATAATTAAATTCGAAAGTTAGAGGGCGCACTAGAATAAGCAACAACCAAAGGCAGGATTCAGAAATACAAATTTTCAAACTACGATCAATAACAGGTAAAATTAGAATCGGAATCGATCAATAACAAGCCATACTACGAGCAGAACAGATCAACACCAGGTCAAACTAGGAGCAGGAATAACCTGATAATTGCCGGGGTAGGCCATGCAAGTACTGGGGTAGACCAGACAAGTGCCGGGGTAGGCCATGCAAGTTTTGAGGTAGACCAGACAAGTGCCGGGGTAGACCAGACAAGTGCCGGGGTAGGCCATGCAAGTTTTGAGGTAGACCAGACAAGTGCCGGGGTAGACCAGACAAGTGCCGAGGTAGGCCATGCAAGTTTTGAGGTAGACCCGACAAGTGCCGGGGTAGACCAGACAAGTGCCGGGGTAGACCAGATAAGTGCCGGGGTAGGCCATCCATGTGTTGTGGTAGACCAGACAAGTGCTGGGGTAGACCAGACAAGTGCCGGGGTAGACCAGACAAGTGCCGGGGTAGACCAGACAAGTGCCGGGGTAGACCAGACAAGTGCCGGGGTAGGCCATCCAAGTGTTGGGGTAGACCAGACAAGTGCCTGGGTAGACCAGACAAGTGCCGGGGTAGACCAGACAAGTGCCGGGGTATACCAGACAAGTGCCGGGGTAGACCAGACAAGTGCTGGGGTAGACCAGACAAGTGCCGGGGTAGACCAGACAAGTGCCGGGGTAGACCAGACAAGTGCCGGGGTAGACCAGACAAGTGCCGGGGTAGGCCATCCAAGTGTTGGGGTAGACCCGACAAGTGCCGGGGTATACCAGACAAGTGCCAGGGTAGACCAGACAAGTGCCGGGGTATACCAGACAAGTGCCGGGGTATACCAGACAAGTGCCGGGGTATACCAGACAAGTGCCGGGGTAGACCAGACAAGTGCCAGGGTATACCTGACAAGTGCCGGGGTAGGCCATCCAAGTGTTGGGGTAGACCAGACAAGTGCCGGGGTAGACCAGACAAGTGCCGGGGTATACCTGACAAGTGCCGGGGTAGGCCATCCAAGTGTTGGGGTAGACCAGACAAGTGCCGGGGTAGGGCATACAAGTGCTGTGGTAGACCAGACAAGTGCTGGGGTAGTCCATTCTAGTGCTGGGGTAGACCAGAGAAGTGCTAGGTGAGGTGCTGATGCAGCCACACAACCCGTCCTCTGAATCACAAAAAATCATGGTACTGTTGAAAAAATCAGCAAAGTGGTGACTGTTGAAGGCGCCTTGAACAGTTGAAATAGGACTTTTATTGCAGTCGCTCGCAGTGGGTGTCCCTTTTCTGTTCCCGCGGCAGACCTTTTTTTTTTTTAATAATTTTTTATCTGATATTTATAGCTTTCCCAACTTAAACTAGAAAAGTGGGATGAAGTAGAGAGTGGTGAAAGGCGCGCCTGTGACGGAGAGATGACACTCCTAGACAAAGTCAACAGGGAGTCACGCGCCTCCAGCAGGAAATTGGGTTCACGCCTGGCTGCCTGTCCACGCCCTCTGCTACCATAACTTTTGTTAGTGAGGGAGAGGAGTAGGGAGGGACAATGGAAAGGCATGGAGGAGGGAAGACCCATAGTGAGGGAGGGAAAATAATAAAAATGGGAAAATCTATAGGGAGGAAGGCACCATAGTGAGAAATGGATGAATGCCATACCTGTGACCGGAATGCCATGCCATCGCAGTTCTGTTGACTGTTGCCCGTTGACCCACATACCCATCACAGCCTGGTTGATCTGGCACTTAGCAGAAACAGTGGTCCAGTTTCCTCTTGAAATCTTCTACAATTGTTCGACAACATTTCTAATATATTCTGATCTTGGGTTGAATACCGTGGACCACGGATGTTGACACACTTCTTTTATTATGCCCACGGCGCTTCTTTACAGGTTTATTTTTCACATATGGAAGTAAGTTTGGAACCAGGCATTCAAGTATCTTCCATGTGTATATTATTATTTCGTATCTGTCTCTTCTTTGTTCCAAGTACTTTGAGGCATTCCCAGTAATTCATTTATTTTATTCGCTCTAAGGATCTTTGTTTATTTCTCTGCTGTGTTAACCGAGTTATCAACACTGAACAATATTGTAAACATGTAAACAGCCTACCCAGAGGCTGTTTCAAACTGCGCGGCACTATGGTGCTGCCCTCTATAGGCCTATCAAGGTCGGGCTGGTCAGCCATGCTTCTCTCTCTTCTACGGCTACCTCACTGAACCAGGTTCTACCCAAATGGCTCCGGTCCTCACTCTGTCCCCGTGTATTCCTACACCTTGCCATTAATAAACTGAGTCTAGTCATCGGCCGTATCTCTGCACCTACGCTACCATTCTACTGCCCAAAGTAAGCAGCCAAGAAGTTAGACTTAACAAACAAGAGATCACAATTGATTTTTATAGCGTTACCACTGGTATTTTTTCTCTTGTTTTGAAGGTTCTCATTATACCTCGAAACGGACAGTAGTCAGGAATGGGGAATGAAGGGATCTAGTGAAGGATGAGGAGAAACGGATAGATGGACTATGTAATGAGGGAAAGGACAATAACAAGGATTTTTGTTTTTAAATAAAACTAGATATTCCTACAGTTAACACTGTGACAACAAAATCTAGCTATATTTTCCTATCATTTCCTTTTCATAGTATGGGTTGCATACCCGAATTAAACTTGACAGTCTGAGCTGGGACATTTCAATAGGGTGACGAGGATACCGTCGAATATTTCACTATGGGTTCATTGGCTGTAAAAGGTTTCATTGCCGAAGTATTGGTGTTGCTGTTACGTTAGAATTATTATCTCTTAAGATGACCTACACTCCGCACCGGGGATATGAAATTTATGAGAATATTATGGAAGTAAAAAACAACTTATTATATATTATCTGGTCTGCTTCCCCCATCCCACTTTACCCATTCAGCTCCGCACTACCATGTACTCATCTCTCTAGGGCTGGAGTGGTTGCATTAGCCAATTCGATTGAGGGGGTCATTGGAGACTTGTCTAGGACTTTAAACTGATAGATTATAGAGGTATGGGTGTTTGTGGGAAACAATCAGGCTGCAGTATTAGGATTGGAAACAGAAGATATTACCAGGATACCCCAGGGTTATGTTTAAAAGACAATATTCAAAATAAAGTTGCTAGTAAAGGCAAAGTAATTGATCAACAAACAAAGAGAGATAGTAGAGGGCAACGAGTGACTAGCTCCCTTAAGGTTTACTATACAAATAGTAGGAGTCTAAGAAATAAGATAGATGAGCTAAGATTACTTGCAAGTGCAGGTAATATAGATATTATTGCTATAACAGAGACCTTGTTCAACCTGAAAGATAGAGAAATGCCTTCCGAGTGCAACATACAGGGTTATAAACTATTCCACAAGTGTAACTTTGGCACCAGACTGTGCTAATGAAACACATCACAAGTGTAACTTTGGCACCAGACTGTGCTAGTGAAACACATCACAAGTGTAACTTTGGCACCAGACTGTGCTAGTGAAACACATCACAAGTGTAACTTTGGCACCAGACTGTGCTAGTGAAACACATCACAAGTGTAACTTTGGTACCAGACTGTGCTAGTGAAACACATCACAAGTGTAACTTTGGCACCAGACGTGCTAGTGAAACACATCACAAGTGTAACTTTGCACCAGACTGTCTAGTGAAACACATCACAAGTGTAACTTTGGCACCAGACTGTGCTAGTGAAACACATCACAAGTGTAACTTTGGCACCAGACTGTGCTAGTGAAACACATCACAAGTGTAACTTTGGCACCAGACAGTGCTAGTGAAACACATCACAAGTGTAACTTTGGCACCAGACAGTGCTAGTGAAACACATCACAAGTGTAACTTTGGCACCAGACTGTGCTAGTGAAACACATCACAAGTGTAACTTTGGCACCAGACTGTGCTAGTGAAACACATCACAAGTGTAACTTTGGCACCAGACTGTGCTAGTGAAACACATCACAAGTGTAACTTTGGCACCAGACTGTGCTAGTGAAACACATCACAAGTGTAACTTTGGCACCAGACAGTGCTAGTGAAACACATCACAAGTGTAACTTTGGCACCAGACTGTGCTAGTGAAACACATCACAAGTGTAACTTTGGCACCAGACAGTGCTAGTGAAACACATCACAAGTGTAACTTTGGCACCAGACTGTGCTAGTGAAACACATCACAAGTGTAACTTTGGCACCAGACTGTGCTAGTGAAACACATCACAAGTGTAACTTTGGCACCAGACGTGCTAATGAAACACATCACAAGTGTAACTTTGGCACCAGACTGTGCTAGTGAAACACATCACAAGTGTAACTTTGGCACCAGACTGTGCTAGTGAAACACATCACAAGTGTAACTTTGGCACCAGACTGTGCTAGTGAAACACATCACAAGTGTAACTTTGGCACCAGACTGTGCTAGTGAAACACATCACAAGTGTAACTTTGGTACCAGACTGTGCTAGTGAAACACATCACAAGTGTAACTTTGGCACCAGACTGTGCTAGTGAAACACATCACAAGTGTAACTTTGGCACCAGACTGTGCTAGTGAAACACATCACAAGTGTAACTTTGGCACCAGACAGTGCTAGTGAAACACATCACAAGTGTAACTTTGGCACCAGACTGTGCTAGTGAAACACATCACAAGTGTAACTTTGGCACCAGACTGTGCTAGTGAAACACATCACAAGTGTAACTTTGGCACCAGACAGTGCTAGTGAAACACATCACAAGTGTAACTTTGGCACCAGACAGTGCTAGTGAAACACATCACAAGTGTAACTTTGGCACCAGACAGTGCTAGTGAAACAGATCAAATGCGTACACAGTTTTAGACAGAATTGTAAAATATATTTATGAAGTATATTATTTAACAATAGTTAAAAGAAATTCAATACTGTATGCAAAGAACAAGACTTATGGTACCAGGGTTTCAAACGTATATAAAAGCAAGAAATCATTGTAAAAAAAACAACAGCGTTACTGGAGACAGTAACAATGAGATGAAGTAGCCAGGGTTGCGGGAATGACTACCGAAATCTTTTTGATGGGCAGGTGGAGACTATCATGATGGTCGACTGTATTACCTGACTGTCACTGATTTTTGGTGTGTATTGTGGATAGGTTTATTTGGATAAATATTTTTAAATTTGAGAAAAGTACATATATGATAAAAGAATTCTGGAAGATGTTAAATGAATGTGTTGGGAATGTTGAGTGATGCAAGAGACATGAATGCCAATGTGGGAGACACTGTTGGGTAAGACGCAGTGGAAAATACTTAAGTGTTTGGTGTATATAGCAGAGTAGAACCTTCAGCTTACCTCAAGGATATAACCAGAATGTCAATGTACAAGAACGGTAAAGACGTACACAAAATCGGTACAGCAAAACACATGAAAAGTACATAGGAGAACACTTAAGTACAGTTCAGTATAAAAGTGACCTTTACCACAGTGTGTCAGCATCACCAGACCATTTACAACCAAGAACACTACACTGACTTACAGTAAGTACACTAACAACCAAGAACAATACACTGACTTACAGTAAGTACACTAACAACCAAGAACACTACACTGACTTACAGTAAGTACACTAACAACCAAGAACACTACACTGACTTACAGTAAGTACACTAACAACCAAGAACACTACACTGACTTACAGTAAGTACACTAACAACCAAGAACACTACACTGACTTACAGTAAGTACACTAACAACCAAGAACACTACACTGACTTACAGTAAGTACACTAACAACCAAGAACACTACACTGACTTACAGTAAGTACACTAACAACCAAGAACACTACACTGACTTACAGTAAGTACACTAACAACCAAGAACACTACACTGACTTACAGTAAGTACACTAACAACCAAGAACACTACACTGACTTACAGTAAGTACACTAACAACCAAGAACACTACACTGACTTACAGTAAGTACACTAACAACCAAGAACACTACACTGACTTACAGTAAGTACACTAACAACAAGAACACTACACTGACTTACAGTAAGTAACAACAACAAGTACTATAAAAGTACACTAACAACAAGAACACTACACTGACTTACAGTAAGTACACTAACAACCAAGAACACTACATGACTTACAGTAAGTACACTAACAACCAGAACACTAACTGACTTACAGTAAGTACACTAACAACCAAGAACACTAACTGACTTACAGTAAGTACACTAACAACCAAGTAAGTACACACTACACTGACTTACAGTAAGTACACTAACAACCAAGAACACTACACTGACTTACAGTAAGTACACTAACAACCAAGAACACTACACTGACTTACAGTAAGTACACTAACAACCAAGAACACTACACTGACACACAGTAAGTACACTAACAACCAAGAACACTACACTGACACACAGTAAGTACACTAACAACCAAGAACACTACACTGACTTACAGTAAGTACACTAACAACCAAGAACACTCCACTGACTTACAGTAAGTACACTAACAACCAAGAACACTACACTGACTTACAGTAAGTACACTAACAACCAAGAACACTACACTGACACACAGTAAGTACACTAACAACCAAGAACACTACACTGACACACAGTAAGTACACTAACAACCAAGAACACTACAATTACTTACAGTAAGTACACTAACAACCAAGAACACTCCACTGACTTACAGTAAGTACACTAACATAAATGACAAGTACAGTAACATACAAGAATAACGCAGTAACATAAAGCAGTACACAAACACATTAAAAAGAATAGATACATAAAATAATATAGTAACATATAAAACAGTATAGTAACACAAAAACAGTATTGTAACACAAAAACAGTATAGTAACGCATAAAACAATAAAGTAACACATAAAATAACATAATAACACATAAAACGGTAAAGTGAGGCATAAAAAAGTATAGTGGCACATAAAACAGAAAAATGAGACATAAAACAGTATAATAACACATAACACACACATATAGCGTAAAACAGTACAAAAACACAGAAGAGTATAATACCACTAGAGACGTAAATAAAAATAAAAATGCTGCAACTTACAATACCAGTACAGTACAATAACACAGAAGACCAGTACAGTACAATAATACAGACCAGTACAGTTCAATAACACAGAAGACCAGTACAGTACAATAACACAGAAGACCAGTACAGTACAATAACACAGAAGACCAGTACAGTACAATAATACAGACCAGTACAGTTCAATAACACAGAAGACCAGTACAGTACAATAACACAGAAGACCAGTACAGTACAATAACACAGAAGACCAGTACAGTACAGTAACACAGAAGACCAGTACAGTACAATAACACAGAAGACCAGTACAGTACAATAACACACAAGACCAGTACAGTACAATAGCACACAAGACCAGTACAGTACAATAACACACAAGACCAGTACAGTTCAGTAAAACAGAAGACCACAGTACAGTAACACAGAAGAACAGTACAGTAACACAGAAGACCAGTACAGTACAATAACACACAAGACCAGTACAGTACAATAGCACACAAGACCAGTACAGTACAATAACACACAAGACCAGTACAGTTCAGTAAAACAGAAGACCAGTACAGTAACACAGAAGAACAGTACAGTAACACAGAAGAACAGTACAGTAACACAGAAGAACAGTACAGTAACACAGAAGAACAGTACAGTAACACAGAAGACCAGTACAGTAACACAGAAGACCAGTACAGTAACACTGAAGACCAGTACAGTAACACAGAAGACCAGTACAGTAACACAGAAGACCAGTACAGTACAGTAACAATTATGCGGTGTACTGTATTAAAAATTATATAAAAAATAATGCTTCATAGTTCTGGGATTATTCTGAATCCGGACGCGCATTATTCCAGGTCAGGCAGAGTGGCCAGGAGCCAGGAGCAGATGAGGTGTTTGTGAGTTAGTAGAAGAAGAGCGACGACTGGGACAAGTCGTCATGGTTTGGTGTTGGTTAAGTAGGTGGGGAATGATTTTGTGGAATTTAGGCCATAGGTTATTTTATTGGTTTTGGTGCTCTCATGTTTATCTGTAAGGCCTAGTGTGTGCAAGGGCCTGTGTTTTGGAGAATATTTAACGTTTTAACTGTAGGCTAAGTAGCCGGCAGAAAGGAAGGGGGGTGTTTTGGAACCTCCCTGTTTATATATTTTGTCTAACTCACTAGTAGCAGTGTGCTAGTGAGCTAATGTGAGCTGGAGTGTGGTGGTTTTTGTAGTAGTGTAATTTGTATATAATTTTATTAATATATAATATATATATATATTATATATTTATATATTAATTTATATAATATTATTAATATATATATATTTGTATAGGTGAGTTTTTGTGTCCTTCCTTATACTATATTAATCATTTGCAATCATGCTTCATAATTTGGATGAAGGTACTGGCCCTGAGGGGTTGTTTCTTTCATAATTTAAATACCTGTAGACTTGTCAGGTCATTTACCCTTCATGAGCCAGGTCATTTTATTTAAGTTACGATTTCAAAGTCGTAACAGTAACACAAAATAGTACAGTACAGTAACACAGAAGAATGTTACTGTATCGTGTGCAGATTTGGGACTTCCTCTAAAAATTTCAAGCGTATATTATCATGTATCTTTCTCACCTACATTCTAAAGAGTACAGGTCAAGGGACTTCAACCGTTCCCAGTAATTTAAGTGCTTTATTGTACTTATGCATGCAGTGAAAGTTCTCTGTATATTCTTCAGGTCTGCAGTTTCGCTTGCCTTGAAAAGGGCCGTTAGTGTACACCAATATTCCAGCTTAGAACAAGCGATTTGAAGAGAATCATCATTTTCTTGGCGTCCCCAGTTTTAAAAGTTCCGTCCTATCATTTTCCAATCTCTTAGAGAATTAACAAATATCGCTTTACACAGTACCTGTTTTTGTTTCTTTGTGTTGTTTGTCAGAAAGCAGGTAGAATTCGATTCCGACCTCTCGTTCAATGCTCTGATGCTCTTACCTTGGCTGCCCTCCTCTCAGGAAGACCTATCCTGAATGCAGACTTTCTGACTTCTTGACTGAAACAAACTTTTCACTCCAATATTTGATTTAGTCTTTATTATAAGCCCCACACACTTCGTTTCTCCCCCCTGAGGTCGGCATCCGTCCACTATATTGTATAGCGCTGTGTAACAGACATTCGTAAACACTTTTATAAATATAATAATAAAGTTAACAAAGATGGTACACTATCTCTATATATATTCTGAATTTTCGACCATAAAGAACAAAAGACAAAATAAGTGAACTCTGAAAGACTTGGCGTATTTTCGCACTGCTCATCCCAAGTAAAAACTAAAATGCAAGTTTGTGAGGTAGTAAATAATATTAAAATAATTTAAAGCAAGTTTAGATTGTAAGGTTCTTGCTAATCCCTCATGCTTATAACACATTTAATTTAGAAATATATGAATTATGAAAGGCAGTGTTTAGCAGATCATGACTTTCATGTTCCCTTTCAAATTTGCTTGAAAGTTTACTTCATTAACAGCATTAATATATAGTTTGATTATATATCTTATAATAATAATAACTTACAAATTAAATAGGAGCAGGGCATTAGACTTCTGCACACAATAACAATACCTGTGTTATTCCCTTGTCTTGAAATCCAAGTGAGTTTGTGCTGTGTAAAAAAGTCTGGTTAAGACACCTGAGGAAACACTAGGACATATTTATTAGAAAACGTCTTAGTCCTGGGACCTTGATCACTAGAGAAATGATCAAGGTCCCAGGACCGAAACGTTTTCAAATAAATATATCCTAGTGTTTGCTCAGGTGTTTCTATTATTAAGGTTAAAACCGTAAACAAGTTTCAGTCTTTGCCTTTTTTTACTTCTTGTTATACGAATATATTTTGAGGCTTTATCTTAATCAAGAAAATGTACACCATTTTTTATATGCAAATATTTTCTTTGCAGTTTTTTTTGAAAGGGTGAGAGTATAGATTAAAATTTAGAAAAATGGGTAAAACAATTTTTTTTATATAGATTTCCTCTTCAGTATTTTCTTTATTATAAATTGACTCTTGTCTCAACAAATATTATCACTTATGAAGTTATTATTAAAGCAAATTGTTGCCAATATATACATTTTTTTCTAGATAAGCTTCAAAAATTCACCCATACTATATATAATCCAGCAAAATTGAAGGTAAATATTACCTTCCACCTAAAAAAATTATCTACTAACAAATTTAAAATATACAAAACAGTATTGCTTAGTTTGTTGAAACGTAATATTTAAAAACCTTGGATTATCATATTACAAAAAAGTTTATTTTTATTTGTCCTGCATTTTTAATTTAGGGAAGCTGGAAATCAACATTCAGTTTCACATAGAAGAAAAACCAAGATAATATCTAGTCATAAGCGGCAGCCTTCTTGCCTATGGTCCAGAATCTTGACAGCGGTGCTGATCACACCAACTCCAAGACCGAGGGACTCATTACCTCATCTTTTGTATATAGTTCTACTCTCTTCAAATTATGTCCTAGAATTTGTATTGATAAAGCCACTGGTTGGTGAAACGTCTACATTAATACCCAGATGTTGCACATGTGTCTTAAGTTTTTCAAAAAATATATACACTAACTTGGCAATACAGGATGAGAATGTGTTACCAGTTGTTATACCATCATTCGTTTGGCTATAAAATTCATCATTAAAAATGAGTTTAGCGTCTTTGGCACAAAGCTTATAGAGTCTCTAACATGATGACAGCAGATAAGGTTAAATCAAATATATGTAACAAATTTAGTTTGCTAACTTTATTGTCCATCCCATTCCAGACTGGTAGATGCTGGTCAAGATAATACACAAGCAGATGCAGTAATTGGTTCAGGGACTGATCTCCAAATTATGAATTAAATTAACTTTGAAAAAAAAAACAATTTAACGTAATGAGATTAAAATGGAATTAAAACAATATTTCGAAGTGCTGCGAAAATAACCATTGTAGGTCACCCGGAGAGACCATTGTAGGTCACCGGAGAGACCATTGTAGGTCACCGGAGAGAAATGGCACTTGTTGTCCTCCTCATACGGTGAGTCACCATTTATTCTGCAAGATTAAATAGGTCAGGGAATTGAATATTATAAATCATTATGTGATGAAGTCTCACTTTTATTAAATTTGTATATATTTTCATATGCTCTGATTATTTTCTAGTGCTATCTTAATTACTGCAATCTGTGAATCTTTCAAAGGAGATAGTTAAATTTGGATCTGAATCTGTTAATTAAAGTTCCATATTGTTATTATACATACAAAAGCAAACTTTTGTGATCTCTCGGTGATTCATCAATGACCCACTGATCTGGAACATCCCAACCCAATTTTAAAAAGTGCTGACATTAAACTTACTACCTTCTAAACTTAAGTTTGGATATACACTTACCACTAATCTCTTCACATATCAACAGGGGTGAAATCTCTCTTTCAAAAAACTGACCAAGCAAGCATAAAAAAAATAATTCTCACCCTTCTACTTACCCTTACAATCAATTTCCTAGATTGTAAACCCACTCATACCATCTCAAATATCACCACATATCACCACACTGTCTTCTCATGTCTTGATTTTCTCTATATAATATTTAAAACACACGTTGCCTCCGGCCTCCTCCTCGAAGCAACAGTCAAGGACAATGCTTTAGAGATAAACAATAGTGTCGTTGGCACCACAATAATCACATGCATTAATCTCTATGCAACAGCTGGCAAGTTGATGCACATATCTGTCCATCATTTATTCTGAGACTCTCCGCGTCTTTCATAGCTCCATCTTCCAAACCAAACGTAGGATTGCGAGAAATGAATGTTCAGCTGTGGAGAAGGTAATTGCTGCTGTTATTAGGACTTGGTACCACGACCAAGAAATTGCCAAAATGTGTTCAATATTATTCGATTCCATGTCAAAGCGTGTAGCAATGCTTATAAAAACAAAGGCTAGTCATACCTCTTAAATCAATTATCTGTAATATAACTGCCAT
>WNWK01036700.1:0-18987 GCA_009830355.1 Cherax destructor
AGGGTTCTTAGCAGAGTGAACCGTCAAGGTGGTGGTTCATCCCTGAAGGGTTCTTAGCAGAGTGAACCGTCAAGGTGGTGGTTCTTAGCAGAGTGAACCATCAAGGTGGTGGTTCATCCCTGAAGGGTTCTTAGCAGAGTGAACCATCAAGGTGGTGGTTCATCCCTGAAGGGTTCTTAGCAGAGTGAACCGTCAAGGTGGTGGTTCATCCCTGAAGGGTTCTTAGCAGAGTGAACCGTCAAGGTGGTGGTTCATCAATGAAGGGTTCTTAGCAGAGTGAACCATCAAGGTGGTGGTTCATCTCTCAATGGTTCTTTGCAGAGTGAACCATAAAGGTGGTGGTTCATCCCTGAAGGGTTCTTAGCAGAGTGAACCATCAAGGTGGTTGTTCATCCCTGAAGGGTTCTTAGCAGAGTGAACCGTCAAGGTAGTGGTTCTTAGCAGAGTGAACCGTCAAGGTGGTGGTTCATCCCTGAAGGGTTCTTAGCAGAGTGAACCGTCAAGGTGGTGGTTCATCCTGAAAGGTTCTTAGCAGAGTGAACCGTCAAGGTGGTGGTTCATCCCTGAAGGGTTCTTAGCAGAGTGAACCATCAAGGTGGTGGTTCTTAGCAGAGTGAACCATCAAGGTGGTGGTTCTTAGCAGAGTGAACCATCAAGGTGGTGGTTCTTAGCAGAGTGAACCATCAAGGTGGTGGTTCTTAGCAGAGTGAACCATCAAGGTGGTGGTTCTTAGCAGAGTGAACCATCAAGGTGGTGGTTCATCTCTGAAGGGTTCTTAGCAGAGTGAACCATCAAGGTGGTGGTTATCCTGAAGGTTCTTAGCAATGAACCGTCAAGTGGTGGTTCTTAGCAGAGTGAACCATCAAGGTGGTGGTTCATCTGAGGTTCTCGAGTGAACTATCAAGGTGGTTCTTGCAGAGTGAACCATCAAGGTGAGTGGTTCTTAGCAGAGTGAACCATCAAGGTGGTGGTTCTTAGCAGAGTGAACCATCAAGGTGGTGGTTCTTGCAAGTGAACCATCAAGGTGGTGGTTCTTAGCAGAGTGAACCATCAAGGTGGTGGTTCTTAGCAGAGTGAACCATCAAGGTGGTGGTTCATCTCTGAAGGGTTCTTAGCAGAGTGAACCGTCAAGGTGGTGGTTCATCCTGAAGGGTTCTTAGCAGAGTGAACCGTCAAGGTGGTGGTTCATCCCTGAAGGGTTCTTAGCAGAGTGAACCGTCAAGGTGGTGGTTCATCCCTGAAGGGTTCTTAGCAGAGTGAACCGTCAAGGTGGTGGTTCATACCTCAATGGGTTCTTAGCAGAGTGAACCATCAAGGTGGTGGTTTCATCCTCCTGAAGGGTTCTTAGCAGAGTGAACCGTCAAGGGGGGGTGGTTCTTAGCAGAGTGAACCATCAAGGTGGTGGTTCATCCCTTGAGGTTCTTAGCAAGTGAACCCAGGTGGTGGTTCTTAGCAGTGAACCATCAAGGTGTGTTCTTAGCAATGAACCATCAAGGTGGTGGTTCTTAGCTACGAGTGAACCGTCAGGTGGTGGTTCTTAGCAAGTGAACCATCAAGGTGGTGGTTCTTAGCAGAGTGAACCATCAAGGTGGTGGTTCTTGTTCTTAGCGAGTGAACCTCAAGGTGGTGTTCATCTCTGAGGATCTTAGCAAGTGAACCGTCAAGGTGGTGGTTCATTAAGGTTTAGAGAGTAGACCGTCAGGGTGGTGGTTCATCTGAAGGTTCTAGCAGTGAACCTCAAGGTGGTGGTTCATCTGAAGGTTTTAGCAAGTGAACCTCAGGGTGGTGGTTCATCCTGAGGTTCTTAGCAAGTGAACCTCAGGTGGTGGTGTCATATCTGAAGGGTTCTTAGAGTGACCAGTCAAGGGTAGTTGCAGTGAACCTCAGGTGGTGTTCATCCTGAAGGGTTCTTGAATGAACCTCAGGTGGTGGTTTCTTAGGAGTGAACCATCAGGTGGTGGTTCATCCTCTGAGTGGTCTGTGCAAATGACTAATGAAGGTTAGCTGCTGAGGGTTTCTTGGCAGCTAAGCCCATTGGTGGTGGTCATCTTGAAAGTTTTAGCAGTGAACCTCAGTGTGGTGGTTTCCTGAATGAATAGGTGTTTCTTCAGCAGCTAGCTTGATGGCTGTCATAATGTTGAATAGTGTGTGTGTTTCTTGGTACAGCAGCTGACCTTGGTGGATGTCATAATGTGAATAGTGTGGTGTTTCTTGGTACCAGCAGCTGCCTTGGTGGACTGTCATAATGTTGAATAGTGTGGGTGTTTCTTGGTACCAGCAGCTGCCTTGGTGGCTGTCATAATGTTGAATAGTGTGGGTGTTTCTTGGTACAGCAGCTGCCTTGGTGGCTGTCATAATGCTGAATAGTGTGTGTTTCTTGGTACCAGCAGCTGCCTTGGTGGCTGTCATAATATAGGTGTGAATAGGTGGTGTTTCTTAGGTACCAGCAGCTGCCTTGGTGGTGTCATAATGCTAGAATAGTGTGGGTGTTTCTTGGTATCAGCAGCTGCCTTGGTGGCTGTCATAATGTTGAATAGTGTGTGTGTTTCTTGGTACCAGCAGCTGCCTTGGTGGCTGTCATAATGTTGAATAGTGTGTGTGTTTCTTGGTACCAGCAGCTGCCTTGGTGGCTGTCATAATGTTGAATAGTGTGTGTGTTTCTTGGTATCAGCAGCTGCCTTGGTGGTGTCATAATGTTGAATAGTGTGGGTGTTTCTTGGTACAAGCAGCTGCCTTGATGGCTGTCATAATGTTGAATAGTGTGGTGTTTCTTGGTACCAGCAGCTGCCTTGGTGGCTGTCATAATGTTGAATAGTGTGGTGTTTCTTGGTATCAGCAGCTGCCTTGGTGGCTGTCATAATGCAGAATAGTGTGGTGTTTCTTGGTACAGCAGCTGCCTTGGTGGCTGTCATAATGTTGAATAGTGTGGGTGTTTCTTGGTACCAGCAGCTGCCTTGGTGGCTGTCATAATGTTGAATAGTGTGGTGTTTCTTGGTACCAGCAGCTGCCTTGGTGGCTGTCATAATGTTGAATAGTGTGGTGTTTCTTGGTACCAGCAGCTGCCTTGGTGGCTGTCATAATGTTGAATAGTGTGTGTGTTTCTTGGTATCAGCAGCTGCCTTGGTGGCTGTCATAATGTTGAATAGTGTGGGTGTTTCTTGGTACCAGCAGCTGCCTTGGTGGATGTCTTAATGTTGAATAGTGTGGGTGTTTCTTGGTACCAGCAGCTGCCTTGGTGGCTGTCATAATGCTGAATAGTGTGGGTGTTTCTTGGTCCAGCAGCTGCCTTGGTGGCTGTCATAATGTTGAATAGTGTGGGTGTTTCTTGGTACCAGCAGCTGCCTTGGTGGATGTCTTAATGTTGAATAGTGTGGGTGTTTCTTGGTACCAGCAGCTGCCTTGGTGGCTGTCATAATGTTGAATAGTGTGGGTGTTTCTTGGTACTAGCAGCTGCCTTGGTGGCTGTCATAATGCTGAATAGTGTGGGTGTTTCTTGGTACCAGCAGCTGCCTTGGTGGCTGTCATAATGCAGAATAGTGAACCCAATTGGCAGTAGAAAACACAAGGATAGTGATCTAAGAAAATGAAAGTGGTCTAAAACGGGGCATCGCATGGCAGTATATAGGACTGAGTGGTGTGCTTTAGTCATACGCCTGGCAGTGCTAAAGTCAGCCATGGAGGCCTACCATACACACCCATAAAAACACCATATTCACCATACCACAATATCCTGTCTAGACCAGTGTGGGGATCTCAGTGAGAATAATACATTAAAATGTATATAGGACTGATCAGAGAGGAATAAATATAGAAAGAGTTATACAGTGAGCAAACCGAAATAAATACATATTATAACAAAAATATAATATAAGGTGTAGTAAGTCTCCATAATCAGTACATCCCACATATACTAATAGGATACAGGCAGGATGGCAGTACAGTATATCTGTGGGACTTGTGAAAAGGCTCTTGGAAAAAAATCCAGAATCATATGCAACCTTTGCTTTTCAAAACATCATGTCACATGTTCAAAAATTAACACAGTAACAAGAAGTGACATCCGTCTAGAAAGGTGTTTCTGGATCTGCAAGAAGGATGTGGAACTATGGACAGATATCAGGAAAGCACTCAGGAGGCTAATAAACAATAAGCATGAAGAAAAAGAGGAACTATTGAATAGTCTCCCCAGTATATATAGAACATGGGAAGATAGGAAAGGGGTAAAGTATAACACACAGAAGGACCAGTCTACAACAATTGACCCAAAAATAAACAGTTATCCACGGGAAAAAACACAGGAGACAAAAACATTAGCTAACTCAGCCCCCAGCCCCAGGACTGACTCAGACCCAGCCCCCAGCCATAGTGAACATCCGGTTTTGGTTAGGACGCCACCACAGCCATAGCCTCTAATACAGATATAGTAGGGAGTCCTCTTCCAGGAAAATGTTGGCCCCATGTCATCAAGGAGAAAAGCGCAGATAACGAGGAAAACCAAGGAGTGGAAAGAGAAGAAAACGCAGATAATTCTGCAGATCTTTGGGAAAACACAAAGTCAGTAAATATAGGCAGCCAAAACATATGCAGATTCTATGCTAAAGGTATGTGCCTTTATGGCAGAGATTGTTGGAATAAACACACCAGAAAATGTGCCAACATGTTAAGGAAAGGAAAGTGTCGGTTTAACAAAGAGTGCAGATACTTCCATCCAGTGATGTGTCAAGCTTCAACACAGTCCAGAGAATGTTATGACATGAGCTGCCCAGACCACCATATAAAGGGAACAGTATGATACAGAGAAAGCAGGGAAAGGGAAAATGAAAAAGAACAGCAATCTTTTTTAGATATAAGGAGAAACAACCAGATAAAAGAAAGAGACAAAAGGTGGAAATGGTACAGAGGGGACAGATGGGCAGAACAGTGGGACAAGACAAGACAGGCACCAGCTCATCAGGGCTGTATAAACAATCAAAGTCAGTACTGGAGAAACCAGGGTATGGGCACCAGGGGCCATACCAGGTAGGACATCACCAGTGGTACTAACCAAACACAAAGAAAGACCAAACATCCCAAATGGTAACTCCTGCTTCATATTTGCAAATATTCAGGGTCTGAAATCAAATAAAAATGACAAAGTTAGTTATGTTAGTGGACTCTATCAGAAGCAAATGCCATGTTTGGAGCATTTACAGAAACACATACAAGGGATGTTTTGGACGGAGAGATTCAGATAGAAAACTATAACATGTATAGATGTGATAGAATTAATAGGTCACAGGGAGGAGTAGGACTCTATATAAAAGATACTCTCTGTTGCACAGAAGTTTTGAACGCTACGAATGATATAGTAGAAATCCTCGGCATTAAAGTGGAAAATAAGAATCTAGTAATTATCCTAGTATACAAACCACCATCAGCAACTGCGGAGGAATTCACAGAGCAGTTAAAGAAGATAGATAGCTATCTGGATAGGCTAGAGAATCCCACCCCAAACATTTTAATCCTTGGAGATTTTAATCTCCCTCATGTAAAATGGAAGATGAGGCACCATAATGTTATACCAGAAATAACTCCTGGAAGCACCCTGGCTCAACAGGCACATACCAGGGAACTAATGAGGCTTTGTGAAAAGTACTCACTAAACCAACAGATAATTGACCCCACTAGAAATGAAAATACCCTGGATTTGATATTCACAAACAACGAGGAATTAATCAGAGACATAACAGTTACAAAAACAATATACTCTGATCATAACATCATAGAAGTTCAAACTAGTATTAACTCAGGGTTAGGGAACCCACTAAATGACAGCAAGGTAGAAAATGCAGAAATATTTTTCACTCCAGCAGAAGGCTGCGCAGACCACCTAACCGACATTAGTACAAATCCCATAGATTTCGAAAAAGAAATGGCCAACATGCCCACTCACTCAGCACCTGGACCAGATTCATGGAATGCTTTATTTATAAAGCAGTGCAAAGTACCATTAGCAAGAGCCCTTAGTATTCTGTGGAGAAAGAGCTTAGATCTAGGTGAAATTCCAGAGGCCTTAAAGAGTGCAGACATAGCTCCTTTGCATAAGGGAGGTAGTAGAGCACTAGCTAAAAATTACAGACCAGTAGCCCTCACTTCTCACATCATAAAAATCTTTGAAAGAGTGATGAGACGGCAGATTACAAAGTTCATGGACCAGCACAACCAACATAACCCGAACCAGCATGGCTTTAGAGCGGGTCGATCATGCCTGTCACAGCTGCTGAACCATTATGACAGAATTACGGAGGCATTGGAGGACGACCAAAACGCAGATGTGATTTACACAGATTTTGCAAAGGCGTTTGACAAATGCGATCATGGAGTGATAGCGCACAAAATGAGGGCCATAGGCATTACGGGAAGGTAGGCAGATGGATTTTGAGTTCCTAACACAAAGAACACAAAACGTAGTAGTGAACAGGGCAAGATCCAGCATCAGCGAGGTCAAAAGCTCAGTGCCCCAAGGCACTGTCCTGGCACCTCTGCTGTTTCTCATCCTCATAGCAGACATAGATAAAAACACCCAGCACACTTTTGTATCATCATTTGCAGATGACACTAAAATAAGCATGAAAGTCACTACGGTAGAGGACACTGGAAAATTACAGGAGGACATAAGCAGGGTCTTCCAGTGGGCAGTGGAGAACAACATGACGTTCAATGGTGATAAGTTTCAGCTGCTTAGGTATGGAAAAATGAAGAACTCAAAAGGAACACTATATACAAAACGCAAGAGGGTCACCACATAGAACGAAAGGAACACGTAAAGGACTTGGGAATAATTATGTCTGCTGATCTGTCGTTTAAAGACCATAACAAGACAAAGATCACAACAGCCAGGAAGATGACGGGGTGGGTATTGAGAACTTTCAAAACAAGGGAAATAATGCCGATGGTGACACTATTCAAATCGCTAGTGCTCCCTCACTTAGAATACTGCTCAGTGCTGACGGCCCCGTTCAGGGCAGGAGAAATAGCAGAGCTGGAACAAATCCAGAGATCGTTTACGGCTCACATTAAGCCATTGAAACATCTAAATTGTGGGAATGCCTTCAAGTCTTGAACATGTACTCATTGGAGCGGAGGAGAGAGAGATACATGATAATATATACATGGAAAGTACTTGAGGGCCTGGTCCCAAATCTGCACACTGCCATAACAACATACTGGAGTGAGAGATATGGGAGAAAGTGTAAAATAAACCCAGTGAGGAGCAGGGGTGCGGTGGGGACAATACGGGAGCACTGTATTAACATCCGGGGTCCCAGACTATTCAACATCTTACCAGAAGATATCCGAAACATCGCTGGAACCAGTGTAGAAGCCTTCAAGAGGAAACTGGACAAATATCTTCACCAGGTGCCAGATCAACCAGGCTGTGATGGATATGTGGGGCAGCGGGCCTCCAGCAGCAACAGCCTGGTTGACCAGGCAAGCACCAGACGAGCCTGGCCCATGGCCGGGCTCAGAGAGTAGATACTCTCGAAACTCTTCAAAGGTATATCAAAGGTATACCAGCAGCTGCCTTGGTGGCTGTCATAATGCAGAATAGTGTGTGTGTTTCTTGGTACCAGCAGCTGCCTTGGTGGATGTCATAATGCTGAATAGTGTGGGTGTTTCTTGGTACCAGCAGCTGCCTTGGTGGCTGTCATAATGTTGAATAGTGTGGGTGTTTCTTGGTACCAGCAGCTGCCTTGGTGGCTGTCATAATGTTGAATAGTGTGGGTGTTTCTTGGTACCAGCAGCTGCCTTGGTGGCTGTCATAATGTTGAATAGTGTGGGTGTTTCTTGGTACCAGCAGCTGCCTTGGTGGCTGTCATAATGTTGAATAGTGTGGGTGTTTCTTGGTACCAGCAGCTGCCTTGGTGGCTGTCATAATGTTGAATAGTGTGGGTGTTTCTTGGTATCAGCAGCTGCCTTGGTGGCTGTCATAATGCAGAATAGTGTGTGTGTTTCTTGGTATCAGCAGCTGCCTTGGTGGCTGTCATAATGCTGAATAGTGTGGGTGTTTCTTGGTACCAGCAGCTGCCTTGGTGGCTGTCATAATGCTGAATAGTGTGGGTGTTTCTTGGTACCAGCAGCTGCCTTGGTGGCTGTCATAATGTTGAATAGTGTGGGTGTTTCTTGGTACCAGCAGCTGCCTTGGTGGCTGTCATAATGCTGAATAGTGTGGGTGTTTCTTGGTACCAGCAGCTGCCTTGGTGGCTGTCATAATGCTGAATAGTGTGGGTGTTTCTTGGTGCCAGCAGCTGCCTTGGTGGCTGTCATAATGTTGAATAGTGTGGGTGTTTCTTGGTACCAGCAGCTGCCTTGGTGGCTGTCATAATGTTGAATAGTGTGGGTGTTTCTTGGTACCAGCAGCTGCCTTGGTGGCTGTCATAATGTTGAATAGTGTGGGTGTTTCTTGGTATCAGCAGCTGCCTTGGTGGCTGTCATAATGTTGAATAGTGTGGGTGTTTCTTGGTACCAGCAGCTGCCTTGGTGGCTGTCATAATGTTGAATAGTGTGGGTGTTTCTTGGTACCAGCAGCTGCCTTGGTGGATGTCATAATGTTGAATAGTGTGGGTGTTTCTTGGTACCAGCAGCTGCCTTGGTGGATGTCATAATGTTGAATAGTGTGGGTGTTTCTTGGTACCAGCAGCTGCCTTGGTGGAAGTCATAATGCTGAATTTTCAGTAAATGTTTAGCAATAACCTTTTGGCACTATTACTATGGGTGTGGTTCGTACGTCAGTTTGCGTGCGGCCAGCAGTAACAGCCTGGTTGATCAGACCCTGATCCACCACGAGGGCTGGTCTCAGACCGAGCCGTGGGGGTGTTGACCCCCGAAACCCTCTCCAGGTATACTCCAGGTCTGCAGATATGGGTGTCAAGAATGTATTGACTCTCAAACAGTGAGATAAGCCAGTAGTTCAGTATGGGAAGTGAACAAGAATACTACACGTACGTGTATCGTTCCCAGGACACGAGAAATGATAGACAAGGGAGGGGGAGGGGGAAAGGTCACATATACACAACGTAGAGCTCGTCCCCAGACATTTACTGACCCCCCCCCCATTTGACCCCTAGGTATTTATCGACCCGTTCGAGAGTCTGGTTGACCCTTAGGGGTCGATACTGACCACTTTGGGGAACCCTGATATGGAGTATAAAACATGACTAGCACGAGCGTTGAGTATCATCTGAAGGAAGTACAGTAGAGCGCTAGCCAGGAAGTACAGTAGAGCGCTAGCCAGGAAGTACAGTAGAGCGCTAGCCAGGAAGTACAGTAGAGCGCTAGCCAGGAAGTACAGTAGAGCGCTAGCCAGGAAGTACAGTAGAGCGCTAGCCAGGAAGTACAGTAGAGCGCTAGCCAGGAAGTACAGTAGAGCGCTAGCCAGGAAGTACAGTAGAGCGCTACCCAGGAAGTACAGTAGAGCGCTAGCCAGGAAGTACAGTAGAGCGCTAGCCAGGAAGTACAGTAGAGCGCTAGCCAGGAAGTACAGTAGAGCGCTAGCCAGGAAGTACAGAGTAATGGTCGTAACATCACACATCGTCAACTTTCAAAACAAGTGAAATAATGAAAATGGCAACACTTTTTGAATCGCTAGTGTTCTCTCATTTGGAATATTGCTCAGTGTTGACGGCCCCGTTGAGGCCAAGAAAAATATCAGAGCTGCAACAAATACAGCGATCGTTTACGACCCACATAGAGGCAACGAAGCATTTAAATTACTGAGAAAGCCTTAAAGTCTTGAACATGTACTCACTGGTGTACCTTTGATATACCTTTGAAGAGTTTAACTACTCTCGGAGCCCGGCCATGGCCCAGGCTCGACTGCTGCTTGCCTGTGTGTGTGTATATAGTCTGTGCGTGTACAACATATGTATATGTGTTTGTATGAAAGAAGAGAGAGAGAGAGAGAGAGGCAATATGTTGACATGTTTGTCAAAAACTGTCACTAATTTTATTATTATTGGTGGTGCCGATTATTATTATTGTTATTATTGTTGTTAATGTACACTATTATGCTTCAGCTAAACAGTTTTAGTGGGAGTTGCAAGATGTAAACACAGCATCACAGAGATGACGGGCATCATGGTAGACGGGCATCACAGAGATGATGGGCATCATGGTAGACGGGCATCACAGAGATGACGGCATCATGGTAGACGTGTATCACAGAGATGACGGGCATCATGGTAGACGGGCAACACAGAGATGATGGGCATCATGGTAGACGGGCAACACAGAGATGACGGGCATCATGGTAGACGGGCAACACAGAGATGACGGGCATCATGGTAGACGGGCAACACAGAGATGATGGGCATCATGGTAGACGGGCAACACAGAGATGATGGGCATCATGGTAGACGGGCAACACAGAGATGATGGGCATCATGGTAGACGGGCAACACAGAGATGATGGGCATCATGGTAGACGGGCAACACAGAGATGATGGGCATCATGGTAACGGCACACAGAGATGATGGGCATCATGGTAGACGGCAACACGAGATGATGGGCATCATGGTAGACGGGCAACACAGAGATGATGGGCATCATGGTAGACGGGCAACACAGAGATGATGGGCATCATGGTAGACGGGCAACACAGAGATGATGGGCATCATGGTAGACGTGTATCACAGAGATGACGGCATCATGGTAGACGTGTATCACAGAGATGACGGGCATCATGGTAGACGGGCAACACAGAGATGATGGGCATCATGGTAGACGGGCAACACAGAGATGATGGGCATCATGGTAGACGGGCATCACAGAGATGACGGCATCATGGTAGACGTGTATCACAGAGATGACGGGCATCATGGTAGACGTGTATCACAGAGATGACGGGCATCATGGTAGACGGGCATCACAGATGACGGGCATCATGGTAGACGTGTATCACAGAGATGATGGGCATCATGGTAGACGTGTATCACAGAGATGACGGGCATCATGGTAGACGGCATCACAGAGATGACGGGCATCATGGTAGACGGGCATCACAGTTATGATGGGCATCATGGTAGACGTGTATCACAGAGATGACGGGCATCATGGTAGACGGGCATCACAGAGATGACGGGCATCATGGTAGACGTGTATCACAGAGATGACGGGCATCATGGTAGACGGGCATCACAGAGATGACGGGCATCATGGTAGACGGGCATCACAGAAATGACGGCATCATGGTAGACGGGCATCACAGAGATGACGGGCATCATGGTAGAAGGGCATCACAGAGATGACGGGCATCATGGTAGAAGGGCATCACAGAGATGACGGGCATCATGGTAGACGTGCATCACAGAGATGACGGGCATCATGGTAGACGGGCATCACAGAGATGACGGGCATCATGGTAGAAGGGCATCACAGAGATGACGGGCATCATGGTAGAAGGGCATCACAGAGATGACGGGCATCATGGTAGACGTGCATCACAGAGATGACGGGCATCATGGTAGACGGGCATCACAGAGATGACGGGCATCATGGTAGAAGGGCATCACAGAGATGACGGGCATCATGGTAGACGGGCATCAGAGATGACGGGCATCATGGTAGACGTGCATCAGAGATGACGGGCATCATGGTAGACGTGCATCAGAGATGACGGGCATCATGGTAGACGTGCATCAGAGATGACGGGCATCATGGTAGACGTGCATCACATAGATGACGTGCATCACAGAGATGACGGGCATCACAGAGATGACGGGCATCATGGTAGACGTGCATCACAGAGATGACGGGCATCATGGTAGACGGGCATCACATAGATGACGGGCATCATGGTAGACGGGCATCACAGAGATGACGTGCATCATGGTAGACGGGCATCATGGTAGACGGGCATCACAGAGATGACGGGCATCATGGTAGACGTGCATCACAGAGATGACGGGCATCATGGTAGAAGGGCATCACAGAGATGACGTGCATCATGGTAGACGGGCATCACAGAGATGACGGGCATCATGGTAGAAGGGCATCACAGAGATGACGGGCATCATGGTAGACGGGCATCATGGTAGAAGGGCATCATCTGACGTGTTGCAACACACTGGGTGTTCCCAGTCTTGTTCTAATATACCAAGTTGTTGCTGCACTTTAGCCACCTCCCCCCAAACCCCCGGGAAAACCCCCTGACACTTAGGACAGAAAAAATGGCATGTAAGCCGGATGAAACGAGGAAACAAACAAATGACTCACAGACCCGTGTTTACCTATGACGTCACCAGCATCATGACGTCACAGCATTCACAAGTTTATAATTTGCTTTATTACCCATTTTTAATAATTTTATTACTATTATAAATATGTGAGATGGTTAAAAAAAGAAGAGATGATATTTTTAATGTCAAACTAGTTCCACGTTTAGGTAAAAATGTTTAAATATTTACAATTTATTCTAGGTGGAAGGCTAATGTTTAGTTGCCAGGTACTGCCAGTCAGTCGAACTTCGCTGCTTGCATGAGAGTATCTTTTAAATGCTGATTATTAATATATTTATGGTTGTATTAATCCATTTATGTATGTGTGGGGATAGTGTGAGAATGGGTGACAGTTGATAGTGAGGGATAGGTTGATAGTTGATGTGATAGTGATGATAGAATGGTTTTAAAATAGTTGAGGTTGGTGGTGGCTGTGATCAGTGTAGCTTTGTACGTGGTGAGGGTAGGTTGCTGCTCCAGCCTCCTCCTCCTCCTCAAACCTAAATTTTTGGGATTATTACTCACCACTCGTGTATATACCTCGCTAAGCTTCACTTCTGAAGGTAAGTTAGGCACTTTATCACTAGGCATCTAGTTAGAATACTTAATGTGGGTAACTCTGGTGGTGTTTTTTTTTAAAGGTTTAAAGTCTATGCTATACTACACCTGTATATCCCCAGTTAATAGTTATTAAATGAAGGATTTGACTAGTAAACACTAGGGGATATACACGTTTGGGTGTATATACCCTTGTATGGAGGGTGTGTGTGTGTTTGTGTGGGTGGATACGACCACACCCACCTCACCTACCACTTAAATGCTCACCCCAGCAACCTCCAACATTGATGGGGATGGAAGAGGGGCTCAGTCTCCACCAGCACCATCATGTCAACACTCACATCACCACAGTCCTCTCACCATCACTCGTATAGCTGACACTATCACCATCACAAGGTTATCGTGGGATAATTTTCACTATAATATTTGTAATTACATGTACCTATGTCTAATCACCATTTGGCCACCACTATCATATTGCGTCACTATCACCGCGTGTTATCACCTGGGCCAGGTTTAAGTGTGGGCAGAGTGGGTATTCGATAAACACATACCCTTAAGTTTATTGAGGCACAACTGTACTGTACTTAGGTGTACCACCTAAGTACAGTTATCATAAACACTGACGTGTGCTAATTACCCAGGATAACCCGAAAAAGTCAAAGTGATTTATTTAAGAACATAAAGGAACAGTGCAGCAGGCCAACTGACCCATGCGAAGCAGGTCCATGTCACCCCCCGGCTTAGACCAATGACCCACCTAATGAGGTCACTTCCATTAGGAAGAGTGTAGGTAAAACGGCTGGTGTGAACAGATGTGTGTTTCACAGAAGGCAGGTGTTGCATAAATGTCTTATTATCATATTGGTTTTCCAAACCTACTGATGCAAACTGCAGCAGGCCTACTGGCCTATGCTGTGCAGGTCCAAATACGGTGCTGATCACCTGCTGCTAGGCTCAGGGACTGATTACCTCATCTGCCACTGTTAGGTCTGTGTGCTGTACTCATGAACCCACTGAATTTCGAAACGTCTGCAAGATACCCGATGTTTCACGTGTCTGATTCATCAAAACACATGCACAACACTGAGGTATCTTGATTCCGAAACGTTTCGCCCACACAGTAGGCTTCAGTCTTAAGTAATATCACTGGTCAACAATTTTGAACAGTTGCATGAGTCTTAAATGAGATTAGTTAATTCTTATGTGTTTTCATGTCCTTTGAAATACCTTTGAAGAGTTTCGAGAGTTTCTCTTCTCTGAGCCCGGCCATGGGCCAGGCTCATCTGAATCCAAATATCACATTGAAAAATGCTTATTGGCTATAATAAAATAATATCTTTATTTACTGCAAGTACATGTACGAGACATGTAATATTGCATTATTTACCTGGAGAGGGTTTCTGGGTTGGCGGCTCAGTCTGACACCAGGCTTCATGGTGGATCAGTGTCAGTATGTTTTAAACTCTAATCCTTACCTACTCTGCATTTCTGCTTGACGTTTATAGTGGGCTGAAGAATCATCTCTGCCAATGTCCAGCAATAGTCTGCAAGCATTCTTGTGACCCATTTGCCCTGGTACCATTTTTTCCATGGTTGAAATATCTTGGTGAAACCTTTAACCATGTTCGTAACTAACTGCCCCACAGTTCGCTGGAAAAAAGTCTAAATACGAGTCCAAAAAGTGGATTTTAAGTTGACATGTTACATCCCATGTTCTTGTAAGCCTTGATGAGGTTTTCCACCAATTCTTCATAGTTGCCTTCCTTCTGTTTCCGAGACATTCCTTCACCACTAACTTGAATGCTTCCCAAGCAGCTTTCTCCTCCCATGAAGGTTTGATTCAAAGTCACCATCTTTAAGAAGCTTTCTGGAATCTGAGGACCATTGAAGAGTCCCTGGAGAGGGTTCTTGGGGTCAACGCCCCCGCGGCCCAGTCTGTGTCCATAGCTTTTACAAATTTTTTCATGAGCCCCAGTGTTGTGTGTAGTGGTGGTAGCAACATTTGTTTGGTTCAGTGAGAGGTGGATGTTGAACATTGTTCATCCCAGACTCCAATGATTGACGAGGTGGCCAGTCTCTCCTGATGTAGTGGGAACCTCTTGCACAGCTGTCCCATGTCAGTCTTCCTGATGTAGTGGGACCTCTTTCACAGCTGTCCCATTCACATAGAAAGCAGCAGTACTTGGTGTGTCCGCCCTGCTGGCCCATCACAAGAGCAACAACCTCACCACAGCACAACCACCTTCTATGACTGCTGGAACAATAATGAAGGTCAGTGAGACTGTGAGTGTGTAAGAAACACACTGCCGCAAACCTGTTGCAACCTGTTGTGACACGTAGCTCTATATTGAAAAGTAGACCTAACAAACAATTTTAACCATGATATTCATTATCAGTGACCTAAAATTAGTTGGAAATTGCTACTCTGGTATTGGAAGCATTTTGGCTCTTGACCATTGTTATAACATCAATTTTTAAAGTGGTGGAGTGGTAAGCCAGTGGAAGGCCTCGGTCAGATGACCAAAAGCTCCAGCTGTGGGTCATCATATAACTAAGACCCGCCTCAGGAAACACTTGTCCTGTTTTCTGTCGAATCTTAACCTGAGTCGAGTACAGAGGAGGCAGCAGAAGCTGTAGAGATACAAGGACAATGTAATCAGTCCACCAGCCTCGTAGACGCAGTTTTGAGGTGGTCAGTCCCTCAGGTCTAATACATGTCTTATTAATGGAAGGTTTCAGCAGCACTGACAAAATGTTTTTTGAGGATATCCATTGTTTATGATTCTTGATGGGAAGCCAAGAATTGTATTGTCTTTATTCCATGGAGGGTGTTTGGGGGTCATGCGCCCGCGGCTGGTCCATGACCAGGCCTCGTGCTGGATCAGGACTTGATCAACTAGGCTGTTACTGCTGACCGCACGTGAACCAACGTAGGAACCACAGCCCGGTTGGTCAGGTACTGACTTTAGGTGTCTGTCCAGCGCCTTCCTGAAGACAGCCAGGGGTCTTGACGACAGCCAGGGGTCTTGAAGACAGTCAGGAGTCTTGAAGACAGCCAAAGGTCTTGAAGACAGCCAGGGGTCTTGAAAACAGCCAGGGGTCTTGAAAACAGCCAGGGGTCTTGAAGACAACCAGGGGTCTTGAAGACAACCAGGGGTCTTGAAGACAGCCAAAGGTCTTGAAGACAGCCAAAGGTCTTGAAGACAGCCAAGGTCTTGAAGACAGCCAAGGGTCTATTGGTAATCCCTTATGTATGCTGGGAGACTTGAAGTCTTGAGCCCCTGACACTTAATGTTTTCTGACCAGGATTCCTCATTCCTTTTTTTTCACATTCACTAATTTCAGTGGCGAACGAACATTTTCACTAATGAAGCAAACAAAACGCAACATATGCGCGCGCATGACGCAAGAATGCTTCACCTACTTAATAGTAACGAGTTTGGAGTCACGATATTATTTGCCAGGGTTGGAATGCCACCATCTGACTAGCGGCATATTTCTCATAATTTGTTTAAGTGTTGTAACACTTGGGTGTCCAGTGGTCTGGTTAACGCACTCGCCTCACACACTGAGTGTTCTTGGTGCAATCCCCGGCACGGTGGAAATATTTGGCGTGTTTCCTTACACCTGCTGTCACTGTTCACCTAGCAGTAAGTAGGTATCTGGGTGTTAGTCACCTTACACCTGCTGTCACTGTTCACCTAGCAGAGAGGTATCTGGGTGTTAGTCACCTTACACCTGCTGTCACTTAACCTAGCAGTAAGTAGGATCTGGATGTTAGTCACCTTACACCTGCTGTCACTTAACCTAGCAGTAAGTAGGTACTTGGGTGTTAGGTGACTGGTGTGGGTGGCATCCTGGGGGACAAGATTGAAGGACCACAATGGAAATAAGACAGACAGTCCTTGATGGCACTGACTTTCTTGGGTTATCCTGGGTGGCTAACACTCCCTACCCTGGGTTATCCTGGGTGACTAACCCTCCCTACCCTGGGTTATCCTGGGTGACTAACCCTCCTACCCTGGATTATCCTGGGTGGCTAACACTCCTACCCTGGATTATCATGGGTGGCTAACCCTCCCTACCCTGGGTTATCCTGGGTGACTAAAAACCCTACCCTGGGTTATCCTGGGTGGCTAACACTCCCTACCCTGGGTTATCCTGGGTGGCTACCTCCTACCGGGTTATCCTGGGTGGCTAACACTCCCACCCTGGGTTATCCTGGGTGGCTACCCTCCCTACCCTGGGTTATCCTGGGTGACAAAACCCTACCTGGAGATCCGTAACCTCCTACCTGGTTATCCTGGTGACAAAACCTCCTGGGATCCTGGGTGGGTAACACTCCCTACCCTGGGTTATCCTGGGTGGCTAACCCTCCGGGTTAAAATCCGAACAAAAATCTTCAGCCTCCTCCACTGCCTCCAGCCTCCCCACTGCCTCCAGCCTCCTCCATGCCTCAGCCTCCCTGCCTCAGCCTCCTCCACTGCCTCCAGCCTCCCACTGCCTCCAGCCTCCTCACTGCCTCCAGCCTCCTCCACTGCCTCCAGCCCCTCCACTGCCTCCAGCCTCCCCTGCCTCCAGTCTCCTCCACTGCCTCCAGCTCCTCCACTGCCTCCTGCCTCCACTGCCTCCAGCCTCCTCCCTGCCTCCAGTTCCTCCACTGCCTCCAGTCTCCTCCTGCCTCAGCCTCCTCCACGCCTAGCCTCCTCCACTGCCTCCAGCCTCCTCCACTGCCTCCAGCCTCCTCCACTGCCTCCAGCCTCCTCCACTGCCTCCAGTCAACCTTGTTGATACGAGGTGGTCAGTCCCTCAACCTTGTTGATACTAGGTGGTCAGTCCCTCAACCTTGTTGATACTAGGTGGTCAGTCCCTCAACCTTGTTGATCAGGTGGTCAGTCCTCAACCTTGTTGATACAGGTGTCAGTCCTCAACCTTGTTGATACGGGTGGTCAGTCCCTCAACCTTGTTGATCAGGTGGTCAGTCCCTCAACCTTGTTGATACTAGGTGGTCAGTCCCTCAACCTTGTTGATACTAGGTGGTCAGTCCCTCAACCTTGTTGATACTAGGTGGTCAGTCCCTCAACCTTGTTGATACTAGGTGGTCAGTCCCTCAACCTTGTTGATACTAGGTGGTCAGTCTCTCAACCTTGTTGATACTAGGTGGTCAGTCCCTCACCTTGTTGATACTGGTGGTCAGTCCTCAACCTTGTTGATCTAGGTGGTCAGTCCTCAACCTTGTTGATACTAGGTGGTCAGTCCCCACCTTGTTGATACTAGGTGGTCAGTCCCTCAACCTTGTTGATACAGGTTGTCAGTCTCTCAACCTTGTTGATCGAGGTCGTCAGTCCCTCAACCTTGTTGATACTAGGTGGTCAGTCCCTCAACCTTGTTGATCTAGGTGGTCAGTCCTCAACCTTGTTGATACTAGGTGGTCAGTCCCTCATCCTTGTTGATACTGGTGGTCAGTCCTCAACCTTGTTGATCTAGGTGGTCAGTCCCTCAACCTTGTTGATACTAGGTGGTCAGTCCCTCACCTTGTTGATACTAGGTGGTCAGTTCCTCATCCTTGTTGATACTAGGTGGTCAGTCCCTCAACCTTGTTGATACTAGGTGGTCAGTCCCTCAACCTTTTGATACTAGTGGTCAGTCTCTCAACCTTGTTGATACTAGGTGGTCAGTCCCTCAACCTTGTTGATACTAGGTGGTCAGTCCTCATCCTTGTGATACTAGGTGGTCAGTCCCTCAACCTTGTTGATACTAGGTGGTCAGTCCCTCAACCTTGTTGATACTAGGTGGTCAGTCCCTCAACCTTTTGATACTAGGTAGTCAGTCCTCAACCTTGTTGATACTAGGTGGTCAGTCTCTCAACCTTGCTGGAATACTAGGTGACAGTCCCTCAACCTTGTTGATACTAGGTGTCAGTCCCTCAACCTTGTTGATACTAGGTGGTCAGTCCCTCAACCTTGTTGATACTAGGTGGTCAGTCCCTCAACCTTGTTGATACTAGGTGGTCAGTCCCTCAACCTTGTGATACTAGGTGGTCAGTCCCTCAACCTTGTGATACTAGGTGGTCAGTCCTCAACCTTGTTAACTAGGTGGTCAGTCCCTCAACCTTGTTGAACGGTGGGCAGTCCCCAACCTTGTTGATACTGGTGGTCATCCCCAAAATTG
>WNWK01036701.1:0-18987 GCA_009830355.1 Cherax destructor
TCAGTGTTCAGTAGTGAAAATTTTATAAAGGTATTCGTGCTGAAAAAATTTTTTATCAGTGTTCAGTAAAATTTTTCCCCAGTGTTCAGTGCTTTTGAAATTTGTAGTGTTCATGTAGTGTAAAGTATATCACAAAAATCTTCTTACATGGGGGGAGGGAAAACATCTAAAAGATGAAAAAATATTCAGATTTTTACAAAACATTAGAATGTTTCATAAAAATATAATTATAAAGCATTTAAAAGATCTGAATTATAGAATTTTAAATAATTAAATGTGTATTATATATAATGTAAAAAAAAATGTTTTATGAAATTGACTTCATACTTTGAGTAAAAGACAGTGAATAATAGCATGGTTATGAACAGTTTTCCTTTAAATTGTCATTATAATTTTGTTTTTAAAAATGTTCAACTTTTGGGTATTTTTATTGGGGGGAAACGTTTCCCACAAGTGGCTTCATCAGCCGAGTGTTTAAATGAGGGAACAGAGGTATGTTGCCCCCCCTGTCATAAAAGCATTTAATTCATTATATGTAAAACTAATATATCCACTTCTAACATATGTATCTTATTAGTTTTTCCACTGTTCTATCACTTTTGTATGTTTACAACTTCATTTTTTGGAGGCCTCTTTTCTACCTATTGATGGTCTTAAAACTTTTATCAATTGTTTTGTTTTTTAAAAGTGTTTGTGTCTATCATGCCTTTTTCCCCTTCTATAAACAAAAAGATGGCATATCCAATGCCCTTTCTTCTTAACATATATGTTTTACCCATCAGAGTCATTTTTTACCATATCTTTGGGCCCCTTTTTTCTAGTTTTTTTTTAGACTTGTACACTATACCACCACTGCATATTACAATTTGGTCAAGTATTCGTTCGGGGAAGCTCCCTGCCCCCTTTTTTAAAAATATCAACACAGTGTATGTAATTTTCCATTTGTCAGCCAGTTTACTCCGAAAAAATTCCTAAGATTTTCAGTAGAAGGATTTTAGTTCTTATTCATTTTCAATGAAACCCCTTGATGCTGTTTGATTTGGTCCTATATCCTTTTAGTGTCAATTTCCAGTAGTTAATTCTTAACCTCCAGTAGTTGACTAAACCTCCAGTAGTTAATTTTTAATCTCCAGTAGTTGATTTTTAACCTCCAGTAGTTAATTCTTAACATCTTCAGATTTTTTTGTCCTCCTTTTCCCAATTGCCTTTTTTGGGGTTTAAATCCTCAGCAATAAAGTTGTAATCACACTTGAAACTTTACATTTAGTTTCTCACACATTCCTTTTAAAAGATTGAGGAATTTAATTTTTCATCTCCAATTGTTTGAATTTATTTTTTTCATATTCTTTCCATTTTTATTAATTTGATTAAAATATTTGGTTTCCTTTTCCCTTTTTTGGTATTTATATTGTGATGTTCTTCAACATCATCTGTGCACCGCTGATTGAGCTTTTTGTGGGTTTAGCATTTTTTAATAAAATATATATATATATATATATAAAGTAAACATGAAAGTTGGCACAGAAGCAAACCTTATCAAGAGAGTATAAAAACTTTTCGGAAAAATCAGAGCTAAACACCCACTTGAGTTCATACGGGGGAAAAAATATATCCTTGTGTAAAATGTCTAAAAATTTTTACAGAAAAGACCGAGCTAATACAACACTCATGTGTTCCTACAAAGGAGAAACCATCCCAATGTTCGGGTGTCTAAAAATTTTTTCAAGAAAAGCTAATGTAGAAACCCACATGAGAGTTCATACAGGAGAGAAACCATATCAGTGTTCTCAATGTTCAAAGGCCTTTTCACAAAAATCAGATTTAGAAAAACACTTCAGAGTTCATAAAAAAGAGAAGCCATATCAGTGTTCAGTGTGTCTGAAAGATTTTTCAAGAAAATCATTTTTTAAACTCTCACTTGAGAGTTCACACAGGAGAGAAACCATTCCAGTGTTCAAAATGTTCAAAGGTTTATTCACAGAAAGGGATTTAATAAATCACTTGATGGTTCACACAGGAAAGAAACCATATCAGTGTTCGGGAGTGTTTTAAAGGGCCCTTTTGCTAGTAAATCAAAACAAAAAATCCATCTGAGAATTCATACGGGAGAGAAACCATTTCAGTGTTCTTGTGTCTGAGGGCATTTTCCAAAGTCACATCTGAATGTCCACTTGAGAGTTCAAAAGGGGAGATAAACTTTTTCCCAGTGTTCAGTGTGTCTAGAGGTTTTTCTCACAAATCAGATCAAAAATAGCCACCTAAGATTTCAAAAAAGAGAGAAACCATATCAGTGTTTCTATATGTCAAAAGGACTTCAGTCAAATCAAGTTTAACCAGACACATTAAACTTCACACAGATGGGAAATTTTTATTAATCTTTAGCATCTAAAAAATTGCTAAGAGAGTTAATACTGAAGAAAACTATCTCAGTGAGCATAAGATTCCCTAAAAAATTTGATATGATAAAAATACAAATTTATTTAGTAGAGAAGCCAACTAATAATTATTGTATTAGACTAAGGAACCAACAAGTATAATTTGTCAGCTTTAAGGGGAAAAATAGTTATATTTGTTAGTCTTGTTTTCCTCACTAGTTACTAGAGAGACGCTAAGATAGAAACCCCCTTTATTTAGCTTGACATATGTGCATTGGGGTTTTCTGTAAATACTTTTTTATGATTTCAACTTAAAAAAAACACTTCCAAGGTATTCCCCCTTATTCCCATGGAATCGGGAGGGGGGTCAAAAACTTAAATCCCCCAGACCCTCAAACCCAGGGGCTGCAGTCGGATGATAACAAATTCCCCCTAGACAGCATACTCCACCTATTTAAAAAAATTTAAAACTACTCACCAAAAAAATATTAACCTATTCATGCGCCCCTACATACAAAAAAATTACATGCTAATATCAAACCCCCCCTTCTCCTCAACAATTTTTAAAAGGTCCCACCCCCGGAAAAAAGCCGATCACTATTTGACATCCCCCCAGTCCAAAACAAACCCCAAAGAAAAAAATTTTATGCACAAAAAGGGCCCCCCGAACGGGGAAATTTTTATTTAAATATTAAGTTAACCTTGTCGGAAAAACAATTCAAGACTTTTTAAAAAAACCCCTACCCCTTTATCAAAATCTTTGTAAAAAACTTTAAAAAAACCCCAAAGTTTTTTTCAAGATAATCTCAGTTTTATATTGTCATTTCCCCTTAATACTTGTTTCAATTTCATATCATATTTGTCATCAAAAAAAGTATAGTATCATCATTTTTTAAAATTTTAAATAAAAAAAAACTAGAAGAAACTCAAAAAAAATTTTTTATTTTTTTTTACTAGTATAGCATCAACAAATGTCAAAAAAATATAAAAAATAAACCCCAAACCAAAATTTCCCCAGTATTTTTTTTTAAATATTTTAAATAATCTTTATTGTAATTTGAAATAATATCGTATAACTAAATAAACTCAAGTTTTTTTATATTAAAAAATTGGGAATAAGTTTTTTAAAAGCTCCCCCTAATGCTAGGGTGCCTGGCTCTTTGAAATTTTTAAAATTTGAAATAAATAATTTGTATTTTAAATTTTTGATCAAAATAAAAATTTATTATATTTTTTTATTTTTAAATGATGTAAGAAAGGGGTGTATTAGCCCCTCCCCAAATTTTTTGAACATACCCTTTTTGGGGGGAAAAGTAAAAAAATGGGAAAGGATACAGAAAAAAAAATGTACAGGGACCCCCGTAAAAAAACCCTGGCAATCTAAAAAACCCATTAGAAAGAAAATTCCTCGAAAAAATTTTTGGGAGTCGCAGGTTGGACCTGCCCCCGGGCGGGGAGAGAGCCCCGCGGTTTCACCGGAAAAAAACCCCTGCCCCCCGCTTTTCCATTAATTATTTTTTTTTTGGAGTTTGTTCATTAAGTGCTTTTTTGGGGGAAAAGTTCCAGGGCCCCAAAATTTTTCCCCTATTCCCCCTGGGCTGATGAAAGTGAGAAACACCGTAGAAATGAAGGGAAATAAACAAAAATCAGAGTGGTGTGCGTATCTTGCCAAAAATTTATGGAAAAAGGTAAACTACCCTTTCTTCTTAAGAAGGAAGAAATTAAGCAAACTGTTTAAAAAAAAAAGGGCCCGGGGGCCAAAAAGACCACAAATAATCAAGAGATTGAAAAGTTGTTCTGGTGGGATCGGATAAAGAGTTAGGGGGTGATAGTGTGTGGAGTAATTATTTGTAAAAAAGGGGGAATTTTGATGCCGATCTTGTAAAGAAAATGCCAAAAACCCCAGTGCTGATTTAATTATGAATTTAAAGCCAGAAAAGGGTTTTGAGAGAAAAAAAAAATGTAGTGGCATACATTGTGTAAAAAGGAGGGGGGTTTGCCAGTTCAACAAACATGCAGCTAAAAAATTCAAAAAAGAGTTTCAGGCCCAAAAGACTAAAAAATTGAAACCTGAACAAGTGTTAATTGGGGAAAAACCTTTTTTTGGGGAAAAAAATGAAAACAGGCAGGAGGAAAAGCCCCCCCCCGGACACAAGCCTATGAAAAACATCTCTCATGATGTGTAGTAATGCTAGTGGGGATTTTAAATTGAAGCCTTTCGGGTGTTAAAATTGAAAAATCCCAGTGTTTTCAAGAGACACAATGTCGTAAAAAATGTTTTGTGTCTTGTGGAGAGCTAGTCAAAAACCCCGGGGGGCACAAAAACCGGGAGGGGTCCTGAAGTGAGGCCCCCCCGGGAGAAAATACCTACAGAAAAGGGTTTGGGCAAAAAAGGGGGCCCCCGTTTTGGGCAATGCTCCTTCACATTCTCAAAACATGGTAGACCTACTGTGTGAAGACCCCCAAATTTATAAAAAAAAATTCGCCTCCCCCCACCCCCTCCTCCAGCCCCTGAACCAGCAGGTCAAACTGTAACTTTAAAACCCCCACCAAAAACAGGTTTTTGGTGCTTTTAAAAAGAACTCAGACAGTGAATTGACCCCTTTTTGAGTTCTGAAGAATCACTTTAAAATCTCAGCCGAAGGGTTGTAGGAAGGGGGGGGGGAGGACTTGGAGAACTCTGCTTGGGGACCTTGTCAGGTTGTGTCCAACAGAGGGATTTTGAAGGGTTTTTAGGGTGACCCCCCCCCGCCGGGGCCCGGCCCCCTTTTGGGCTCTATGTGGAATTTTGGGGGGGTCCATGGGGTTGAAGGTGAGGGGGAGGGTGGAAAAGTTAGTGGGGCCACAGGGTGAGCTCAACCCAAAAAACCAACAGCTGGGGAAAAAAAAGACATCAGACCAGATTTGGGGGCTATTGATTCACAAAAAGGAGGGGGGAAAAGGGGGTGAAGGTTTCTTCAAAAATTTAAAAAGATGTTACAATGTGGAATAGATTCCTTTTTTGAAAAATACCACCCTGAACAAACTCAAACAAACCATAACAGCACATTTGTGAAAACAATTCCTTCTTCAGGAACATTTGAAAAGGCGCCAGAAACAGAGGACTGTGGAGTTATTTTGTTTTAAAAGGGCCAGTGACTCCCAAAAAGGGGGGAGTGGGATTAAAAACAAAGAAAATAAGTAACCCCCGATAGGGCTTTTAACCTGAAGTCCCCTTTTTGGGGGGTTCCCCTTTTCCAAAAAAATAACCCCCTCCCCCCCTCCTCCTCCCTCTTCCTATCCCATCAACAATCTTCAATAAAGGTAAATAAAAACTTGCATTTTTTTCTTAATCTTTTAAAAGGGGACACAAAGATTTAATGTTTTTGTCTTGTGAAGCAATTTTATTAAAAAATTTTATCATTTTTTTTTTTTTTTAAAAAAAATTAATTTATTTCCCTTTTTCTTTGGAAAAATTTTTAAAAGCCCAACATTTCCCTTGAACAAGCTTCTGGGGAAAAAAATTTAAAATTTTGGAGGGGCCACTGTAGTAGGTACTGCAGAGAATTTTGAATCTTATCTTAAAAGGGGGAAAAAATGTATATTTCATAAGCTATTTATATATGGTATGAAAAGCTATTTGTATATGGTATAAAATGCTATTTATATATGGTATAAAAAGCTATTTATATATGGTATATAAAGCTGTTTATATATGGTATGAAAAGCTATTTATATATTTATATATGGTATAAAAAGCTATTTATATATGGTATAAAAAGCTATTTATATATGGTATAAAAAGCTATTTATATATGGTATAAAAATCTATATGTGGTATAAAAATCTATATGTGGTATAAAAAGTTGTTTATATGTGGTATAAATAGCTTTTGCGTGAAGGTGTCGTGTGGGTCTTGGGAGAGATATATAGGAGGTCAAAGATACTCCTTGTTGGATGGTTACGGTATATTTACAGTAAGTGAAGGAGAGTCCCGCACACCGTCTGTCTCGCCTGTAGGTCTAACGTTAGTGAGGCAGTCTGCCTATGATAGGCTGTGCACATGCGCTGAGCCTCTGACGTCAGCGGGTACCGTGACGTCACACGCAAAGGGACCAGCTGTATAAAGATATACTAAACAAGTGTATCTATGATACTGACACGACAAAGGCCCTATTTCTACCAGTAATTCCCTTCTTATATTTGGTATAAATTTGTTATATGATAGCCAGTCCCACAACCACTTGATATTCTAACCATATCTCTTCAAATGTCACTCTGAAATGGTTTATATTGACATTTATAAGACAGAAATAAAAGAAAAAGTGTATAAGGGCTTGGTCGGGCTTAGTAAATTCAGTGAACATTTTTTGAACAAAATCCTCTATCAGATTTTCAGTTTAAGTCTTTCACTGGGTCATAAGAAAATGGGTAGCTGATCAAATGAATTTATGTTGTGCCTACATGAAGTCAAGGCTAAAAGTGAAGTTGAAAAGACAGTACATGGAGTCTTCAGTACATGGCTGTCTTCAAGCAGGCACTGGACAGGCACCTAAAGTCGGTACCTGACCAGCCAGGCTGTGGTTCGTACATTGGACTGCTTGTGACCAGCAGTAACAGCCTGGTTGATCAGGCTCTGGTCCAACATGAGGCCTGGTCACAGACCGGGCCGCGGGGGCGTTGACCCCTGGAATTCTCTCCAGGTAAACTCCAGGTAAATACCTAGAGAGGGTTTTGGCTATCAGTGCCCCCTCAGCTCGGTTTGTAACCAGTCATCATGGTGGATCAGGGCCTGATCAACCAGGCTGTTACTGCTGGCTGCACATAAACTGATGTATGAACCACAGCCCAGCTGATCAGGTACTGACTTTAGGTGCCTGTCCAGCGCCTTCTTGGGCCCCCGACATTTATTGTGCTATCTCTTAGTGTACTCATGGTGCCCATGCTTTTCATTGGGGGGATGTTGCATCTCCTGCCAAGTCTTTTGCTTTTGTAGGATGTGTTTTTGTGTGCAAATCTGGTACTAATCCCTCTAGGATTTTCCAAGTGTATATTGTCATGTATCTTTCTTGCCTGCATTCCAAGGAATATAAATCAAGGGACCTCAACTGTTCCCAGTAATTTAGGTGCTTTAACCCTTAAACTGTCCACACGTAGATATACGTTCACGTGCATACTGCTCCGAACGTAGATCTACGTTTTATTTTTCATTTGTTCAAATTTAGCGCAATAGGCCTGAGTTGCCTAAACATGAGAGAATGGGTCTGAGCACTCAGTGTGCGCAGTATGAAAAAAATTGGGGACGCCAGGGTACCGCATGGTAGCTCCAGTTAGTTTCAGCTCCATCTTGGGTCAACATCATGGCAAACCCCCGTGATTCACTCACGCCTCATCGTATTAACACTCTACTATTCTCAGAAAGTGAAACAGAACGCGAGTTTAGTGGATTTGACAGTGATATAGCCACTAATAATCAAGGAATTAGTGAAACTATTGATGACAACCCAGATGACCTTCAGCCCATCACCTCTGGGGTGGCCAGTGTGGACAGTGTGGCTATACCAGACCCTCAGCCCAGCACTTCTGGGGTGGCCAGTGTGGCCACAGACCCTCAGCCCAGCACTTCTGGGGTTGCTAGTGTTACTACCCAAAGGCAACTCCGCAAGAGGAAATTATCATTTTCCATGTGTTATGATAATGACGATAGTGAAAGTGATATAAATGACGATGATGAAATCAATTTTATGCCCATAGACGAGTCGTCGAGTGACAGTGATTATCATTATTCCCCAGTGAAACGTGCTTTTGGGCGTCATTACCTACGTTCAGGCAGTGTGCCATATGCAGTCAGAGGCAAGGGTCGTGGCAGGTCACGATCCAAAACCCCTGCCACTGATAGTGATAGTGATAATGAAGGAGAGTATGCTGGGATGTAGGAAGAAGTGGTGGGTGGCATGGTGCCTGGACCTCGTGGTGCAGTGTGTGGACAGACAAAGGACCACGAGGCACCCTCTCAACCATGTGCTGGCCCCACTCCCGTCCCTCCTCTTGCTCCTCCACGTCCCATGCCACAGGTCCCCCCTGCACCATCTGATCATGAATGGAATTGGACTGAACATACACCATTCGTGCCACATCCTTTCAATTTTGATGGCAGTGGAAGTGGCATCATGCCACACTGTCCCATCACAAATGAGTCTACAGAGTTAGACTATTTTCAACTGTACTTTGATTAGATAGACCTACCTGTACTACCAGTATACAATGGACCATGCAGATGTTTCAGAATCGTCACAGCTGCGCAGGTGGAAAGATACAACTGTGGCTGAAATGTATTTATTCCTTGGCACTGTCATGCTTATGCCACACACATATAAGAACAATATAGCAAACTACTGGTCCACAGACCACTTCATTAGCACTCCAGTCTTCCGTGACCTTCTTCCCTGCAACAGATTCATTCTGTTGCTACGAATGTTGCACTTCTCAAGACAGTAATACACCAAACCGAAATGACCTCCTCTACAAAATCCGGGAATTGTTTATGTATCTCAAGCAAAAATTCAGTGCCTACTTTTATCCATTCAAGAACATTGTTGTTGACGAGTCCTTGATTCTGTTCAAGGGACGACTGTCATTCAAACAATATATACCAAGCAAATGTAATCGCTTTGGTATAAAACTGTTTGTTATGTGTGACTGTGAGACTGGTCTTGTGTTTGATGTCATTATGTACACAGGAAAAAATACACTCGATGATACCAGGCGCATGTTGGGCATTTCTGGTGATGTTGTTCGCAAGATGATGCAGCCATACCTTGGCAAGGGCCATACATTGTTCAGACAACTGATATACAAGCCCTATGCTTGCTGATTTCCTACGTGTGAACAATACTGATATATGTGGAACAGTGAGAAGAAATAGAAAACACATGCCAAAGTTCACTGGAGGAAGTGTAGTGCAAGCGTTTCATGCCAATGACATCATGGCACTGACATGGCATGACAAACGGGACATGACATTGCTGTCAACCATCCACAGAAACTAGATGGTACAAACAGACAGACTGAGCAGGTTCAACAATCAACCTGTTGAAAAGCCAGCTGTTGTCATCGACTATACGTACAAACAATATGCGACTAGTCGACAAGATGATAGGCTTTGTTGACTGTGTGCGTAGTCACAAGTGGTATATAAAAGTGTTTTTCCACCTTGTGGACATTGCAGTGCTCAATGCCTTCAACATGTACGAAATAAAGACTGGAAAGCGACAACGATATGCAGAATTCACCCTAAATGTCATCAAGCAGATAGCAAGAAAGTATGGTACCACACCTATACCTGTCACTCCACAACAGCGACCTGTCACTCCACCGAATAATCAACCGAATAATCCCTAACTGTCACTGCTTGATACCATTACCATCTACTCCAAAGAAGAAGTACTCTCAGAAAAAGTGTGTTGTGTGCTTACAGTAAACAGCGACCCCAAGTGCGAAAAGACACACGATACATGTGGAGTGGCACTCTGTATGAATCCATGCTTCTTAGAGTATCGTACAGTGGTGGACTTCTAGAAACATAAATGGGACCTGTAAATACCTTGTATATATATGTAAACAATAGTATGTGATTGAAACAGGTGTACAAATTCATTTATCAGTGTGTACATGTGTGTTTGTGACAGTATGATTACTAATTCAGTACCAAACATTTGTGTCTAAACAAGAATTGGCAATGAAATCAAAAGATCTGCATCAAAACATTATTATCACAGCATGAAAACAACAGAAAATGGAAAACAATTGAAAAAAAAACAATAAATGTTTATTGTTTCTGCAAGCGGCAGTGCTCCATGTTGCCGACACCACATCATTTAGCACCAACTTCGCAGGCTTATATCTCGGTAAGTACTGGCCCTAAAAAATTTTTTATATAGCCTATCCTATTTCTAAAATTGCGCTCTTCATTTAAAAAAAAAAAAAAAAATTCAAAATATTCGGAGCAGTACGCAGGTGAACGTATAACTACGTGTGGACAGTTTAAGGGTTAACATACTTATGTGTGCTGTGAAAGTTCTCTATACATTCTCCAGGCCAGCAATTTCGCCTGCCATGAAAGTGCCTGTTAGTGTACAGCAGTATTCTAGCCTAGAGAAAAGCAATTTGAAGAGAATCATCATGGGCTTGGCATCCCTAGTTTCGAAGGTTCTGATTATCCATCTTATAATTTTTCTAGCCTGGTTGATCAGACCATGATCCACCATGAGACCTGATCTCAGACCGGGCTGCAGGAGCGTTGACCCCCGAAACCAGCTCCAGGTATACATTGTTGTAGTCTTTGAAGGTGAGATCCTCTAACATTATCACTCCCAGGTCCTTCACATTAATTTTCCAATCTATTGTGTGATTGGAATTTGTTTTATACTCTGATACAGTTTTAATTTCCTCAAGTTTTCCATATCGGAGTAATTGAAATTTCTCTTCATTGAACTTCATGTTTTCTGTGGCCCAGTTAAAGATTTGGTTGATGTCTATTTGGAGTCTTGCAATGTCTTCGATGGATGACATTGTCACGCAAATTTGGGTGTCATCCACAAAGGAAGGCATGGTGCTGTGACTGACTTCTCTGTCTATTTCAGATATGATGATGAGGAACAGAATAGGAAGTACTATGCTTTATGGAACAGAGCTTTTCACAGTAGCTGCTTCAAACTTTACTCTGTTTACTATTACTCTTTGTGTTCTATTTGTTAGGAAGATATAGATCTTTCTACCAACTTTTCCCACTATTCCTTTATCATGAATTTTGTGTGCTATTACACTATGGTTGCACTTATCGAAGGCTTTTGCAAAGTCTGTGTATAATACATCTGCATTTTGTTTATCCTCTAGCACATCCAGGACCTTGTCATAGTGATCCAGTAGCTGGGACAAGCAGGATCGACCTGCTCTAAACCCATGTTGCCCTGGGTTGTGTAATTGATGGGTGTCGACCTTGCTTCTTACAACCCTTACAAAGATTTTTGTAATATGGGATGTCAATGCTACCAGTCTGCAGTTCTTTGCAGTTGCCTTACTGCCACCTTTGTGGAGTGGGGCTATGTCTGTTGTTTTTATTGATTGTGGGATGACCCCGGTGTCCATGCTTCCTCTCCATAGAATGCTAGAGGCACATGACAGGGGCTTCTTGCAGTTCTGATGAACATGGATTTCCATGAGTCCAGGCCTGGGACAGAATGCATGGGCATGTCACTTATTGCCTTTTCGAAGTCTTGTAGTGTTAGGATAATATCAGAAATTTTTTAATTGATCAGATTTCGAATCTCAGTCATAAAAAATTCATTTAGATTGTAGACCCTTAGTCTGGTTAACAGCTCACTAAACACTGAGTCATACTGGGACTTTAGTATCTCACTCATTTCTTTGCTGTCTTCTGTGTAGGTCCCATCTTGTCTAAGCAGGGGTCCAATACTGGATGTTATTTTCATGCAAGATTTGGCATAAAAAAAGATGTA
Organism: Cherax destructor; assembly: GCA_009830355.1. NCBI lineage: Eukaryota > Metazoa > Arthropoda > Malacostraca > Decapoda > Parastacidae > Cherax > Cherax destructor. Next base: position 11,873 of record WNWK01036701.1, read on the forward strand.
TTTTGGGTTTCTTTCAATTTTATTTATGGTTTTGAGTTCTTCCTGAGATTCCTTAAGATTCATTAAGCTTAAGTTCAATATTTGCTGGTTCTCTGACTAGTGCCTCCCTTCATATTTTAGATATACTGGCCCCTCTCAGCAGCCCTGTAATTTTTTGCCTTTATAGGGAGAGTCTTTCTCTTTCTAATATACATCATTGCTTTCTTTTTCTTGAAGGAATGTGCCTTGAGCATATTTCAAGTGCCACAATTAATTCTTACTAGGCAAAGGTTCGGATCCGTGTTGTTTAGGATATCTTCCCAGTTTGTTTCATTTAGAACATGGTTGACTGATTCCCACTGTATGTTTTTGTTATTGAAGTTGAATTTGATGAAGGCATCCTCATAACTGATCTCATTTTGCTGGTCAGGAGCCCTGTGCATACATGTCTGTACCTCTGTTATATTGTGATCTGAGTGTATTGTCTTTGATAAGGTTATATTCTGTATTAGATCATCATTGTTAATGCAGATGAGGTCCAGTGTATTTTCTAGTCTTAGATATTAGCTCTATTATTTGCTGGTTTAAGGTGAATTTGGTGCAGAGATTTTCATCTGAGCTGCCTCCTGGAGTGATATCTGCTTAACCATTATTTGCTACATTCCTCTATTTTAGGTGTCTCGAGTTGAAATCCCCCAGTAGTAAGATGTTTGGGCAGGAGTTGGGAGATTTTGCAGACAGTGGTCAATTTTCAAATGCTGTTCCTGGAATTGCTGGAGGGCTGCATCTGGGGGCTTGTATACCAGAACAATGACAAGGGTTTGGTTTTCAGTCTTTACTGACAAAACTTCAACTACATCATTTAAGGTGTTTAGTAGTTCTAAGCAAATGAGCGACTCTGTGATGTGTAGGTCAACTCCGCCTTGTTGCCTGTTTTATCTGTCGCAAGTGAATAGATTATACTCTGGGATCCATATTTCGTTGTCAAAATGATCCATTATGTGGGTCTCTGTGAAAGCCATAGACATTGCGTTTGACTCAGTGAGCAGTCCCTTGATGTAAGGTATTTTGTTGTTTGTTGATGGCTTTAGACCCTATATGTTTGCAAAGATAAATGTTGTCATATTGATGGAATGTAGGGGGCTTTGTTTCCTGGCATTAGTATTTGTTGTTCTGGAGTGGAGGCCAGTGACTCCACTCTAGAAGTGTTTTCAGTTGGTGTAAGACTTCTGTCATTTCTTGTCAGCCTTTTTTGTTTCTTTTTTTTTTATTATTAACACATCGGTCGTTTCCCACCAATGCAGGGTGGCCCGAAATAGAAAAACTTTCATCATCATTCATTAAATCAGTCTTGCCAGACGTATGCTTACACTACAGTTATAAAACTGCAACATTTAACATCCCTCCTTCAGAGTGCAGGCATTGTACTTCCCATCTCCAGGACTCAAGTCCGGCCTGCCAGTTTCCCTGACTCCCTTCATAAATGTTTCTTTGCTTCCACTCCAACAGCACGTCAAGTATTAAAACACCATTTGTCTCCATTCACTCCTATCAAATACAGTGGACACCCGGTGTTCGTCCTGCTCCAAACTCGCCCTTTTATGTAAGTGTATTTTTTTAAATGCTTTTGTAAGTGTATTTTTGGGGGTGTAAAAGGACTAGTCTACTTTACATTATTCCTTATGGGAATAAATTTGTTTGGTAATGGCACTTGAAGAGCATTCTGGAACGAAAAAATAACAAAAACCGGGGGTCCACTGTACGCTCATGCATGCTTGCTGGAAGTCCAAGCCCCTCGCACACAAAACCTCCTTTACCCCCTCCCTCCAACCTTTCCTAGGCTGACACCTACCCCACCTTCCCTCCACTACAGATTTATACACATTCAAAGTTATTCCTGGCACTTAAAAACCTCCACCTCTGGAGTGGTTTTGGCGCTCCTCTTTTGTTTCCCATGGTCTGGGTGATTTGTATCTTCTTGTCTCCTTAGATGGTGTGCTGACAATATATATTGTAGTATGGTCTTTTATGGACTGACGAGTGACACATTTCCAGGTGAAATAAGTTACAAGAAGAAGAGTTGCATTCTCCTGTTGCTATGTGGGTGCGGCATTTTTTGGGATGGTTAAAAATGTACATCCCACCTGTTTTTCTACTTATTCCATGTGTGCAGATACCCCAAGGCATAAAATTTGCATAGATTGGATTTCTGTTTACCAGGATTTTGGGGGGCTGCGTTCTCTACTGATGCATTTTTTTCTGTCTCCCCACTGCCTACAGCCCCTGTACTAACATCAGTGCTTCCACCAGTTTTTACTGGTAATGTGTCAACACTGTTCCCTGAAGCATCATTCTCTTTTATTCCATCTCCAGCAGTATTGCTACTTTGTATCTCTGGAAATTGTATTATGTTGTCTTTACCTGTTTCATCACCAGGGCCACTATCTCCATCTGGTGTACTGTCCTCCAGGACACCACCAGCACCCTCTGGTGCACTGTCCTTCAAGACAGCACTAGCACCAGGGGTGACAGCCCCATCTGACCCACTCCTTTTATTTTCCCAGCCTTTATACAAGACTGCCATGTTTACTAAGAAGAATATTTTTTGGTTGGTGTTCCTGTCTTAGTATACATATATGTTATTTTCTCCCACAGGTGACTCTCACTTGGGTAGACCCAAAAACATTTTCCTGATTTTATATCAACAGTCGTTGATTGCTTAAAGTCCATACATGACCCATGAAATGAAATGAAATAAAATAAAAAAAATGATTTCCTTACAAAGCTGACAATGTGTGGTTTACATATTTTAAGATACTATTCACAAAGAAAGTCAGTAGCATGCCTAGGCATTTTGGGCAGAGTAATCCTAATTCTTACTGACTATTCTATAACATAGGTTATGGAACAGTACATTTTAATACAGCCTCTTTTCACTTAATGACAGAGTTCCGTTCCTAAGACCACATCAGTAAACTAATTCTTCATTAAGTGAGCAGCATACTCTAATGGTAGTGGGTTTGTGTCAACCATCTTTGATATTGTTTTAATGTCACCTTTGCACCATTTATAACATTTTTGGTATATTTTTAAATGTTTATACAGTAGTGTTCTGTATAATGTAATAAACAGTTTAGTTTGATATCTTTATTATGCACCCCATACCCATCCTGTGGGCGGTAGTCAAAAAATTACAGAGGTACATAATGGGTCCAGGGACTGGACCCCAAAGTTTTGATAGCTGAGCAAGTTACAAGGGTAATGAACTCACAAGTTACAAAGGTAATGAACTCACAAGTTACAAAGGTAATGAACTCACAAGTCACAAAGGTAATGAACTCACAAGTTACAAAGGTAATGAACTCACAAGCTACAAAGGAAACGAACTCACAAGTTACAAAGGTAATGAACTCACAAGCTACAAAGGTAATGAACTCACAAGTTACAAAGGTAATGAAACATGTAAGTAAATTTACTTACTTACGTTTATACATGGTTACAATCATGAACAAATTATAAAGTAATGAACAATTCACTAGTCTACACCCGGTCACAACTGTAATGAGTTCTTGGTGCAAATTTTAATTGTTGGGTCTCACACACACACACATATACATACACACATACATATACACACACACACATACACACACACACATACACACACATGTGTGTGGTGAGGTATCACAGTGGGCGCCTGTGACAAGCGGTGTACCGCAGGGGTCAGTCCTAGGACCAGTGTTATTCCTGGTTTATGTAAATGACATGACGGACGGGATAGACTCAGAAGTGTCTCTATTCGCGGATGATGTGAAAATAATGAGGAGAATCACATCGGAAGAGGACCAGGCAGGGCTGCAAACAGACCTGGACAAGCTCGACATCTGGTCTAGCAATTGGCTTCTCGAATTCAATCCCTCCAAATGCAAAGTCATAAGGAACGGAGAAGGGAAAAGAAGACCGCTGACAGAGTACAAGCTAGGCAGACAAAGGCTACAAACCTCGGCAAAGGAGAAAGACCTTGGAGTGAGTATAACGCCAAGCACGTCTCCGGAGGCACACATCAACCAGATAACTGCGGCAGCATATGAGCGACTGGCAAACCTAAGATTAGCGTTCCGTTACCTTAACAAGGAATCGTTCAAGACACTGTATACCATGTACGTCAGGCCCATACTAGAATATGCAGCACCAGTCTGGAACCCACACCTGGTCAAGCACGTAAAGAAACTAGAGAAAGTGCAAAGGTTTGCGACAAGGTTAGTTCCACAACTCAGGGGTTTGTCTTATGAAGAAAGGTTGAGGGAAATAGGACTAACAACACTGGAGGAAAGAAGGGTCAGAGGAGACATGATAACGACATACAAAATACTGCGGGGAATTGACAAGGTAGACAGTGACAGGATGTTCCAGAGAGAGAACACAGAAACAAGGGGACACAACTGGAAGCTGAAGACTCAGATGAGTCAAAGGGATGTTAGGAAGCATTTCTTCAGCCACAGAGTAGTCAGGAAGTGGAATAGTCTAGAGAAAGATATAGTGGAGGCAGGAACCATACATAGTTTTAAGACAAGGTATGATAAAGCTCATGGAGCAGGGAGAGCAGAGACCCAGTAGCAGACAGCGAAGAGGCGGGGCCAGGAGCTGAGTCTCGACCCCTGCAACCACAATTAGGTGAGTAAAATTAGGTGAGTACATACACATACACATACATATATACATACACACATACACGCACATACAACAGGCATAATAGAAGAAATCAGCTCTAATATGCATTATTTAGGTATGTACAGTGGTCCCTCGGTTTTTGCCGAAAATTCGTTCCAGAATGCTGCTCAAGTGCCTTTACCAAATGAATTTACTTCCTTAAGAAATAATGTCACGTAGGTTAGTCTATTTCAGACCCCCAAAAATACACTTGCAACAGCACTTACGAAAATACGCTTACTTAAATGTTCGAGTTTGGAGATGCACGAAAACCGAGGGACCACTGTATACTGGTCAGAGAGCCCATCATAGGTCCGAGTAGTCGGTAAACAAATACGTCCCTAAGTGAGGAGAGGCTGTATTTATTATTGCATATTAGTATAAAAGTTAGGTAATTAAAAAGTTTATCATTAATAAGATTGATAACAGTGTGGTAGTACAAAACATGTAACAGTAATACAATTAGTATAATATAGTAATGGGAATGGTTTTATCTCGGCATGATACGCTGTTTTTATAATCGAAAGCTCCTATACTGGCAGAATATTTCAGGCAAATTTAGGACTAAAAATTAGGAATTTTATGTTTGCAGTCATTTGGGTGAGTGTAAGTATAAAATTGGGAGAATTACAGATAAAGCTCAGGGGGCTCTGGTGGTCTGGTGGCTAAAGCTCTCGCTTCACACGGCGAGGGCCTGGGTTCGATTCCCAGCCAGGGCAGAAACATTGGGCGTGTTTCTTTACACCTGTTGTCTATGTTCCCCATCAGTAAAATGGGTACCTGGGTGTTAGTCGACTGGTGTGAGTCGCATCCTAGGATACTGACCTAATCTGCCCGAAATGCTCAGCATAACAAGGGACTTTCTATATAGTAGTATGTCACTGATGTCAGCTAGGCCTGTATACCATGTACATGTACTTGTAGTAAATAAAGATATTATTATTATTATTATTATTATTATTAAGAGAGCAAGTCTATTTTATTTTGGATGTGTTCATCATACTGATAATAGCATGTGTGGTTTTCACTTAGTTACAAACTGATGATGGGGTGAGTCAGGGAGATAAGGTGTTTTTTAACAGTAGTTTTGAAAATGCTGGTTGAGTCAGCGGTTCTGGAGATTTTGGGCAGAGAATTCCAGATTTTGGGCCCTTTTATATACATCAAATTTTTGAAGAGATTTAGCCGGACATGAGAAATATCATAAAGATTTTTGTGTCTGGTATTATGTCTATGGGTCCTGTTACAACTATCAAAAAAGTGTTTTAGTTCAGGATTAATATTAGAATTTATGGTTCTGTATTACAACCTCAGGTTCAATGGCCTGTTAACCTGAGTGTAAAAGGGAGCTTGGAGCAAAGAAACACAGTAGAAGATGCTTTGAATTTGTATTTCCTTCACCAAGCAGTTATGAATATATAAGACTTTTGTCTTTTCCTTCACCAAGTAAATAGAAAAGGGCTTTTTACACATATGTACACTATATACAAAGGAGTAGTATTTAGTGCACGCCACGGTTGTCTAGGCTAAACAGCAGCCAAAAGACAGACAACTTTCCACAACCAGCTCTATGCAGGAATTCCAATGACAAACCGCGAGTGGTATCCACGTCACCTTTGTTATTGTTAAACTCGCATTTTAATTGGCTGAACCGAGTCGTTGATTTGATGATGGGGCCCCATCGCCAAACCCTTAACAATGGTTCGCTGGTTGGAGGGGAGCCTATGTGGGTTTGTTTAACATGCTCCGAATAAAGGTTACATACTCTTTGCATGCAACACCCCCACCCCTAGAGGGCTCAGGACTAGGCTTCCACCTCAAATGGGTAGAGTGCCGCCATGGCACGTTATAATAATGGGACCGCCTTTCCCCTCAACCATCCCGCTTATTAGATAAAGCTAAACTTTTCTCGAGACATAAAGTCCAGCTTTAAACTTAAGAGTGAGACAGCAGACGGTAGGGCTAGCGTAGGTCCAAGGTGCCTGCGGTCGGTAGCAGGGCACCCCCCCACTAAAAAAAAAAAAAAACACTAGGAAAAAAAAGGGCTGGTTCCACCCAAAGTCCCTAACACATCCTAACTAAATGCAATGACTTCTGGACAACACATCAGCTAGCGTATTATTTTTGCCAGCAATGTGTATAATTTTTATATTGTAGGGTTGCAACCTAATACTCCAACGCATGAGTCTGGTATTTTGATTCTTCATGTGCTGGAGATACACCAGAGGGTTGTGGTCGCTGTAGATGGTGACCACCTGAGAGGATTGGCCCACGTAGACATCAAAATGCTCTAATGCCAGAAGTAGAGCCAGGCCCTCCTTCTCTATAGTAGAGTAGGCCCTCTGGTGTGGTTGATATTTGGCAGAAAAATATGCCACAGGCTGCAACACATCATCCCCAGATTGCAGAAGCACTGCCCCCACCCC
>WNWK01036702.1:0-18983 GCA_009830355.1 Cherax destructor
CCTCTTCTATTTTATGTATGAGCGACCAGGGAAGGATCTGGAATCCCCGGGTTATTTAAGGCATTACACTGGAAGTACATGCCAGCTATCCGGTGAAAATGCAATAAGGAAGTCGGGATGGGGTCTTGACAGGCGACGTTTCAGAGGCTTTTCAGGACAGTTTATTGCAATATGACCTCTGAAACAGTTGTAGCAGATACGTCTGCTGTTCACTATAGGTACTAGGTTCTTGAGCATCTGATTTTTCACACCCCTTTTGGAAGAAGAAGGGAATGATAGTTACAGGGCCGCCGTGTTGCACAAACGACGGGGGGTTTGAGTGCTGTAACTCAGGTAAGGGGATTGTACACCTACGATGGGGGAACGTTTTGGGGGGAAACCAAATCACGGAATGCCCAGGTTTAAGAGGTTCTACACTGACATTTAAAAGGACTTGCCTTTGCATATACTGCGGGTGGAAAATTTCTTAATGGCACCATAACCAAAAATTTACCTATTGAAACCATCCATTATGGCCAGGGGGGAAGAAGGGGTTTTGAATCCAGCCCAAACGATGATAAGGGCATCAAACCCGGCAAATTAACACTGTTCATCGTGACACGAGAGAGGGGGGGGGTGTTCATTTTTTTTGGGGGGGGACGTGAGGGGTTCACCCCTTTTGTCTCTCAGACGAGCGGCGGGTGGTCCACACTACCACTTCTAAAAACACCCTACTTCTCATTTTGCCTTTGCAACATTACATTCCTGATGATCCCTGAGAAGTGTGAAAGTATTTGAGCTAAAGATTTTCACCCCCGTGGCTTGTCTTGCCCCACACACACACAGGCACATCTCCTGAGACGCCATCCCAAATCACTCCAGCAAGGGCGCCTGGCAAACCTAAGAACAGCATTCCTAAAAAATAAGGAATCGTTCGGGGCCCTGTACACTGTTAGTTGGCCCATACTGGGTATGCAGCACCGTTTTGGAACCCTCACCCAAAAGGCTAAAAAAGGCAAGGTTTGCAGAAGACTGTCCCCGAGCTAATTTTTCCTACGAGGAGAGGTTAAAAAATCGACCTGACGACACTGAAACAGGAAGATAGGGGGGGCATATAACGACATATAAAATACTGGGGGAATTGACAAGGTGGAAGGGGACAGAATTTTCCCAGAGTGGGACACAGCAACAAGGGGCCCAAGTTGGAAGTTAAGACTCAGATGAATCATAGGGATGTTGGAATTTTTTTTCAGTCACAGAGTGGTGGAAGTGGTATAGTTTGGGAAGCGAAGGGAGGTAGGATCCATTCATAGCTTTAAGAAGAGGTATGATAAAGCTCATGGCCGGGGAGTGCCCCAGTAGCAGCCAGTGAAGAGGCGGGCCAGGGCTTTTTCCCGACCCCCAACCACAATAGGTAGTACACACACACACATAGTATATTATTATATATATATATATATATATATATATATATATATATATATATATATATTTTTAAATAACCTCTAGTAAATTGTGGGCCCCTTTTTCCCCAAAGTGGAAAAAAACTTAAAGGAAAATATTTAGATTTCTTTCTGAACCCTTTGAATTTCCCACCCCCTACCACCTATTTTTTTATACAAACTTTATTTCAAGAAAAAAATACATTACAAGAATACAATAGGGAGAAAAAAAAAGATAAAAAAGGCTACATGCAAATATTTGCCCAGCTCCCCGGCAGTGGGCCGGTGCCCAGAACGCTGCAGGCTTTACCCTCTGGGTCTACACTGAGTCTCTGAAAAAGGGGGGTCGCCCCGTGGCCCCGGTTTTATGATATATATTTACAAAAAAATATATATATATAAAAATAAATATATATATATATATATATATATATATATATATATATATAAATTTAAAAATATAATAAATATATATATATATATTTTATATATATATATATATTATATATATATATATATATATATATATATATATATATATATATATTTAAAAAAGAGGGGCCCTCGATCCACAAAAAACATAGCCTAGGGACGACTTGTTTCTGATGCGAGGACACCTGGGGGTTTAGCCAAGGATTAATTTCAGCCTCCTGTTTGAATACCCCTCCACAAGCAGACTTTAAAAAGAAACCAAAACGGGTTCAAATTTTCCAAATCGGCAGGCCAGGATTCGCCCCAAAAACATTTACCGCCTCAAGGGGCCCAAACATTTCATCCCCCCTACCATCGGCCTCGATCCTACTGTTCGTGGGTGGTCGGCCCTCCCCATTTGGTTTCATTTAAAAGATTTTTTTGGGGACGGGGCGGGTTTTTTTAAAATCCGTAACAAGTCTATGCCCCAAGTCGTGCCATTGCTACATCTTTTAAGAGTTTGAGAGAGAGAGAGAGAGAGAGAGAGAGAGAAAAAAAAAAAAAAAAAAAAACTATCGACGCCCCCCTTTTAACCCCCATAAACCCCCCCCCCATGCCATGATCGATGACGAGTGAATTATTGGCCATTTGGGGAGGCCCCCCCACCCTACCATCCCCCACCACCACCATCACCCTCCTTCTATACTTTTAACTCCACCACCACAACCCCCAACCACCACCACCATTTTCCCCAACCACCACCATCATTACCATCACCCCCCCTAACGCTATCTATCACTACCACAATCACCACACGGAAAAACTTTCAAAGTTGTGTCCCTTAAAAAAGTTTGTCCTTTTAACCAGTTGTGTCCACTTCCCAAAAAAGACTGAACACAAGTAAACCCAGAACTCTTCCCCTGTGAATAGTTCCGGTGTTTTAACCTGTGGCCCTTCGGGGTACCGCGGGGGGGGGGTGACCTCGGGACTGAATTGATAGTATGGTCAGTCAGGCTTTTGGGGTGGCTGTACCACTCATGTAAGCATCCTCAGTTCCCTTGATTAACTTGTCAGGGACCAAACACTACGCATCATTTATTTTGTCGTTTCGGTCTGGGACCTTGTCTAAACACACACACAAGATGTGGAAAGACAGTAATGAACATAAACCACGGTACGGGCGGGGATTGAATCCGGTGAGTGAGTCGAAAAACCGACGCGTTAGCCACTGGCCAGCTGGTACAATAATATTCACCCAACTAAATTTTTATACCCCTTTGGGGAAATTAGAACCCCACCACTGTGACCACAAATGCAAGTTTTAAGCCTCCGCCAGTGGGCCTGACGAACTCTACCCAAAGTTCCTCAAAATGTCACCAGATTCGAAATCGTAATGACCCCCACCGCGAGTTCAACCCTCGCCCTCCATGGTTTGTTTGGATCGTGTCATTACGAGTTCTTAGTCATTGAACATAAGTGAAGGAACTGCGAGGCCTACTGGCCCATGCAAGGCGGGTCCTTCTAAAACCCAAACCCTCTAACAAAATTATTTGCCTGTTCAGGAATTTATTAGAGAAAACCTTGCCGCTTCAAAAAAGCGCTAAACCCGGGGGTTATACAGCACCAAATGACTAAGAAGCCACTGTGGGGGGCTTTCCTCTTAAAAAATTTCCCTGAATTCACAAAAAATGTGTTTTTCCACTCTTCGGTATCCCCAGAGCATTTCCCCCCCGAGAAAAAAGAATGAAGAAACACTCCCAACATTGGCCCATGCTAGTCGTCTGATTTTGGGGAAAAATGGTAGAAAATCCACAAGTTGATGATTGGACAATAACAGTTGGGGATCTTTTTTGGGGGAAACGTTTCGCCCACAAAAACTTTTTCAATCAATACAGAGACAACAAGTGTAGTATGAAAAGGGGATGATGTATCAGTCTCAACCTTGGAAATAGTTTTGAGGTGGCGTCCCCCAGCCTGGGGAAAGTTCAGCCCATGGTCTGGAACAATGGGCTGGTAGAGGAATGAAATCTTAAATACTGTCGAAGGTGAGGGGGAAGATCTAGAAGACTTGTAGGTCTCACAGGCTGAGGGGCTGACCACCTCAAAAAACTATTTCTCAAGGGTTTATGGGCTGATTACATCAACTTATTTTTCTCAATTTCCCTTTTTATTTAACTGAAAAGCCGCACATGTTAAAAACTTGTTGTTATTTTATCCTTTCAACTCGTCGAAAACTGAAAGGACATCTTACACACTTTATCACGTAACTACTAGTTATGGTGAGAAGGGGTTGGGCCAGAGGACCTGCCTTTTTTTTTCTTCTACTTGTGATTCCCGTCCCCTACAATGTCTTCGACTGAAAAAAAAACACAAATGCAGTATAATGCAACTTTTTGACTGCTTCGCTTATACGTGTTTATCAAATCCCAAAAAAACTATCGGGGAAATTTTGATTTGACTGTTGTCAAAACCCTCCTGACACGGGTCTTAATCCTAAGTGCCCGTCTGAGGATCTCGAAGATGTCGTATAATTCAGGTTCTTGACGAATCAGGGTCCGAGTACCTGTGTTCCCCGGAAAAATATTTTATGTATCGGGCTGGGATCCGTCCCCCATCATTGTCTCGGGGCCCGTTTGAGTGGTCGGAAAATTTGAAAATAAACGCATGGACTTTGTTTTGTCCATCACTCATATGTTCTGAAGGTCTTCAAAGTTCTGAATGTCTCTCTGTTTTTCTGAATCTATCAGGTATATGATATCAGTGAAGAGCATGATAGCACATCATTTGTTTCTCGGGTAATACAGGTTCTTGCTTTTTCTCCCCGAGCTACAGGGTTTCACTGGGACTTGTGGTGATGGGTTAACTCGTTGGGTTTTAATATGTTCCTGCAGAACTGGGCCCGTCCTGCCGTTTTCGGGGGGGAGTATCCGGAACTGGTGAGCAAGGACCCACCCCGTCAATGTTTTCCGGGGCCCCTTTTCGCTGTGGCCTGGGGCCTGGATTGGCCTCCTCTGAACAGGCTGCTGCTCGGGAGGGGGGCTCTACTTGATGTTGGAGGCTGAATACCTGGGGTTTCCCTGCTGCCCTGAACGGCGGGGCCCCTTTCCAAAGTGTAGATTCCCGGCATGATGCTTCTTCCGGTTGGGCATCTAGGCAGTCCTTGGTCAGGTGAGACCCGCGCAGATGCCGCATACTTCTTTTTAAAATTTACATCGGACGCTGATGTGGTTACACCTCTGGGATCTGGACCAAAAGGTTTTTGGGTGGTCAAAACCTTATGTTCCCCCCCCGAGTTGGCTAAAAGGGCCCGTTAGATCAAGACCGCCCGTATTACGTTGCCGTCCTTCTTGGCTCAGAGGGATTTCTAGTGGTAGCTATCAGTACCCTTTTGTTTCCGCTCTATGGATTATAGTTCTGTTAGGACAAGTGGCATTCGAGGTCGTTCACCTTTTGTAGTACTTCATAGGATCTGTGTTTGGGGGAGTGAAAATAAACTCCCTTTCAAGGGACATTGTCCTTTCCCAGGTCACATTTTTTCTCGTGGTGGATTGTGCAGAATAGGGGGTGTCGTGGTGTCCTTTGTTCATCAACCTGAATTTGTTGCCCAGATGGCATGGCTTTCCCGATCTGAGGAAAGGAAACATTGTGTCTCCTCGGGGACTTCGGGGTCCTGCTCCGCCAACCTTCTTCATCCAGTTTTCTAGGGGTTTGGATGAGTATTTCTTGATCCATCCCCATCTCACTGGCCCTGGCTGGTTTCGTTGCTTCCCAAGGTCCCGGGAGTATAAATGGTTTTCCGCTTCTTTTTACAACTCCCCCACACTTCCGAATTGGGTTCCCCGGCGAGTCTAAGGGAAAATCTGACCTCTTCCTTTCGGAAGAAGCCAATTTTTCATGTCCGAGTGTGATGTTTGACTTCGCCCGACTGTTCACCTCTGCCTTTGTTTTGATAAGCCCTTTTAGGCGAAAAGTTTCAACAAGTCTTCCCCATCCCCTCAAATCTATATTTAAGCTACCCAAAGTTTTTATCTCAATGACGCTTCCTGGAAGTGTGTTCCCCATCTACAAATCTTCCGCCAACCAATTCCCTTATATACCTTTAAAAATTTCCCAAATTTTAAAATTTGTTCTCGGACTGAATTTTTTTTCCAACCCATGTCTAGTTTTTGTTCACTTTCATTTTACCACCAGTCCTAGTGTTTCCCGTCATTGCCATCCATATCCTACTGTTTGTTCATATGTCATTTTCCCAAACCCTGTCCAGTGTTGTTCACGTGTCATTTTCCACCCATGCCCTAGTTTTTCCCCATGGGTCACCCACCATGCCCTACTGTTTTTCAATGTCTTTTTCCCAAACCCAGTCCTATTTTGTTCACGTGTCATTTTACCAACCCATACCCTAGGTTGTTCAAGTCATTTTACCAACCATGTCCTAGTGTTTTTCACGTGTCATTTCCCAACAACCTAGTGTTTTTCACGTGTCATTTAATCACACCCCCGGGATCTAACTCGATTCCCAGAAAAGGCAAGAAAGGAATGACATATTCGGCAGGCCTATCCTTCCCATCAGACACGAAAATATTGGAACCAGGAACAAGAAAAATTTGGAACCAGGAAAAAGAAAATATTGGAGCCAGGGACAAAAAGATCTTGGAATCAGGGAAAAAAAGATATTTGAACTAGGGAAAAAAAAGATTTTGGGAACCAGGAGATTATAACATGTAACAGATCCCAAACTTCTGACAACTGCCTTAGCTGAACCATAAGACTGCTGCTTCAAACAGCCCCCAGAGAATATATTTTCCCAACTGTACCACGGGAGCTGTCCTCTGAAGGACAGTCCTATCCAAAGAGTAAACACGAAGAAAAAAAAGTCAAAATCCGGACTGGAAAAACACAAAAAACCCGCACATAGGAGACTGTAACTGAAGGGTTTGGTCGATTGGACCATTAACTAGATATACATTTCACGTGTTTTCTCTCCCTTTTAAATCCTTCGTTTTAAATTCCCCCTGTTTTGGGTTTGGGAGGGATTTAAAACCTATTGTCTACACTGGGGTTTTTAGGCTGCACAATCTTTTCACCCCCAGAAAGAATACCTTAACCCCAAAAATAGGAATTAAAAGTAAACTGATCATATTTACATTGAGAAAATCCTCTGAGTGTATCCTTCAGCACACACCAACAGCCTTAGGTCTAACTGGGACTAAAGGGGTTGTCTGTTTACTTTTGAGCTTATTTGTCTTTTAAAAAAAAGAACAAATATGGGGGACTTCCCAAATTGTGGTTGCGGGGTGTTTCATAGTTCCTGTCCCCACCCCTGGTTTCTACTAGGTCCCTCCCCCCTTTTAGGCATCATACCTTTCTTAAAGCTATGTATGGCCTTCCTCCACTACATCACCCCCAGACTGTGTTCCACTTCCTGACAACTCATGACGAAGTCTTCCAAATTTCCCTGGATTATGATTTTTCCTTCCAGTTTGCCCCCTTACTGCTGTGCCATCTCTGAAACATTCTGCCCCTACCCCTTGAAACCCTCGGTATTTTATGTGTCGTTACATACCCCCCTTTCCCCCCTGTCCTTCAGTTCTGTCAGGTGTCAGAGGGAAGGGGGGGGGATGCGACAGATGGGGGAACCCCCCCCCCCAGACTGACCTGAGGGCTGAATCCATTTTTACGTGTTACCCGGGCGTTCAGGGTGACTCCTGGGTCTCTGAATGTTTAATAACCTTCTTTAAAATTCCTAAAAAACCCATACAGGAGTTTTCTTTTTCCCCTTTTGAGGTTTCCTAAAGGGTTTTCATTGAGTAATTTTCTTTTTTTAGATTCCCCGAAATCCCCGTATATTCTTCTAAAATATTCGAATATTTGGTCATGATAGTCTAGTGTTGTTTATCAAAAAACGATTTCATACAATGCACCCCAATTTATACCATATATACTATTTATATATCCCCAAACCAACTAAATATATTTTAGATAAGTTTACAAAATTTAATAATAAAAAAACAATTATTGTTTATTATTAAATTTTTGTAAACTTATCTAAAAATTTTTTAATTGGTTTGGGTAAATTGCGCTTTTATAATAAGGTTAGGTAAGTTTTCTAAGGTTTTTTTTGGTAAAAAATTTTTAAATTTTTTACATCAACAAAAATTTAAAAAAAAATTTTTAAACATAAGAAAATTTTAGAAAGGATTTAAATTTTTAAAGAGTTCTTGCTAATTAAATTTTTACCTATTCAACACATATATGCATGTATTGGGAAATTGAAATAATTATAATTTTATTTTTTATTATTTTTTCCCCATAGCCCATTTTGGGGATTTTCGCAAGTTGGGCCCCATAGTAAACATGTTGGTGTCGGGGGGGAAGAATAAAACAGAGGGGTTTTTCAATGTAATTTTAATTTACTTTAAACCCTATTTTAGGGATTTAAGTATTTTTGTCTGGTGGAAAAAAGTTCGTGCCGTCTTAAAAACCCCAGGTAGACAAAGGCTTTAAATCCCATTATCCGACCAAAGCGGGGCAGAATTTACAAACAAAAAGAATTTAAAAAAGGAGATATATAACCGTGAGATGTATATTTTCAGCGTATATATGCTGAGTTTAATTAAACCCTGTTTTTGGTATTAAACCTTTGCTCCCAAAACTATTTCTTACATCTTCTGGTAATTGGGTTTAAGAGTCTTATAACGGATGTTCCTTTTCTTTATTGGTATGGCCCCCCCCTTTTCACGGTTTTTTCCATTTTATTTTTCTCAATAAGTTTTTATTGGAGTGTGTGGATTTTTAATGCTCATGCATGTTAGCTGCTTTCTTTTGGGTTTATTAAAAACCCCATTGTATACTAGCAAAAAAAAAAAAGATTGAATTTAATTAAAGGGCCTAACCCCGAGTTCATTATGTATGTTTTTTTTTTCAGAGCTAGAACAAAAACATTATAGGTGTTTACATGATTCTATTGACCCTATGTGGGTAAAAAATCTCTGCATTATTTAAACAGAATATTCCGCCTTAAAAAGGGGATGCACCCATAAGACAAAAAAATTTGAAAAGAAAAAAATGGTTTTTTAAGAATATCATTACTGAAATCTTTTTTTTTGAAAATTCTTATAATCCAACCCATTATTCGTTTCCTCGATGTATTCACCTCTTTGTGTTGCGGTTTGAGTCAGCTCTGGTCCCCCCCCCTGGTCGCTACTAGGTCCACTTTTTCCCCGGTCCATCGATTTTTTAAATGTACTCACCCAAGTGGTTGCAGGGGGCGAGCTCAGCCCTGGCCCCGCCTCTTTGCTTCCGCTACTGGGTCTTCCCCCCTGCTCCATGAGCTTTATCATACCTTGTCTTAAAACTATGTATGGTTCCCTCCTCCACTATATCGTTCCTAGACTATTCCCCTTCCCTAGCTATTATGGCTAAAGGGTTTTCCCAACATCCTTTGACTCATCTGAGTCTTCACTTCCAGTTGTGCCCCCTTGTTTCTGTTTTCCCTCTCGGGAACACCCTGTCACTATCTCCTTTTCGATTTCCCCGCATATTTTGTATTGTTATCATGTCTTCAACCCCCTTTGTCCTCTAGTGTTGTTAGTCCTATTTCCCCCCAAACCTTTCTTCATATAGCATTCCCCCGAGGTGTGGGTTCCAGACTGGTGGATACTCTAGTATGGGCCTGACGTACACGGTGCGTGTCTTGAAGATTCCTTTTAAAGGAAAGGAACGCTAATCTTAGGGTTTTCCAGTCGCCCATATGCTGCCGCAGTTATCTGGGTTTATGTTGTTTCCGGAGCGTCTTGGCTTATACTCACCCCAAGGTCTTTTCCTTTGATGAAGGTTGTGCCTTTTTCCCCCTAGCCTGTACTCTGTCACGGTCTTCTTTGCCCTTCTCCGATCCCCCGACTTTGCATTTGGTGGGGAAAATTCGAGAAGCCAGTTGCTAGACCAGATGTCAAGTTGTCCAGGTCTCTTTGAAGTCCTCTTGGGGCTTCATCCGATTTATTCTCCCAAATTTACATCATCTGCTGTACTGTGTTTCGTTAAATAAATTTTTCGAAATTATTTTCACAGACATTTTATATGTATAATACGTTTTTTTAATATGTCTGCCCCCATTTTGTATCCTGTGTTTGTTTTGAGTTCTTTTTCAAACTAAGCAGTCGGTTTTCCTGTTATAATGTTGTCATCAGGGGGTTCCCACGGATCATAAAGCTGTGAAGACCCCTTTGGCAAAGCGCTACTGATCACCATTGAATATTGTGATATTTCCCTAATGTCCACTGATCTTATTTTAATTTCCACATGGTGGTATCCCCGAAAAAAATAATTGAAGCAGGGCAGTGGGTTTCATATATGTCTGCTCAATGAAACAATATTTTTCATGAATGTGGTTTGGGGGTATTGAATTTTATTTTTATTTGCAATAGGTTTAGAAGTTTGACCACCACTGTGACTTGTTGATTATTTAACATTTATTTCCCTGGTTTTACCTGGGGGGTGTTCCGGGGGGCAAGCCCCCGGCCCCCCCATGACCAGGGCCCGTTATATAATTGTATCTTGTTTCATAATCCCTCAATGGTCACATTTGCCCAAATTTTTACAAAATAGGGGATTCAACGTCTGATTTTTTTTTTTCCAAAACCTCCGTGTTTTGTCGGGGGCTACTAGCTGAATATCTCTAAGATTAAGCTAGAAAGATCTCTCTAAGATTAAAATTTTTATTTCCCCAAACCTTTTATTAGTAAAATATGCAAAATCAGAAAGCCCAGAGGGGCCTCTTTCCAAATTTAAATTAGCTATAAAAAAATTTCTTTGCTTTATTATTTTTTTAAACAAAATAAAAAAAAAAAAAAAAAAATTTTTTTCATTATTCAAAGTGGGGGGGTACTTATAGTATTAAACATTTTTTCGGAAGATATTACAAGATGGCCAATAATATGCCCAGGTATGTCAGGCTTTTCAGGGAAAGAAAAAAAAGATATTGTCCATAACATACTTTTAAAGTTTTTTTAACTGTCTAGATTAAAGGGATGAGGAAACCCTTTTGAGCCTACAAATAATAAAATTTAATGCACTATGTTATCTGAAGATTATTTCAGTATCGGGGAAAATAATTTAAAACAATGATTAGATGTATAATTCTCGGGAAAACATATCTGAATGAAGGGAATCTAGCATGGTCAACATATAAGAGAAAAAAAAACGTAAACAAGTACGGGAGGATAAACGTAAAACTCAGACGAAGAACAAGGAGGCACAATTTGTGACTGGAACAATGCACAAATAACCCGCATAGGAAAAAAACTTGTGACGACGCGCCCAATTTAAATTAACTAGTCACACACTAACACACGGGTAAAGGAGCCATGAATATTTTGTATGTTGGTGAGTTTATCCCTTTTGAAGAGTTGGGGGTATGTTGCCTAGTGTAAGCTTACTCGAGTGATTCCTCGTACGGCACCTTGTTGAGTTACTGTTGGTTTAGTTGATTTGTATCGTAGATTCCCGGGACAAACGCCATAGATGAGGTAAGGATAAATTAAAAGTACAGAGTAAATAATGCTGTCTGGGCCTAGTAACGTATCTTAGAGAGGATGTCCACTTTTTTGGGGAAACCCTTTGGGTTATGTGCTAAATATGTGAAAATGTGAATTTTAAATTGTTCAATGTATACCCCTAAAAATTTTCTCCTCATTCTTTACAATGAATTTATCATTCTTCATTATACTGAGTTGTACCTGTGGCCTTTTTTTCAAGCATCATGTAAAAATCTTATATCAGTTTTAAATGAGTCTACAGTAGTCACCCAAGTAGAAATCTTCATAAACCCCTTTATTAAGAGTATTGGGGAAAACCCGGATCTGAATCAGATGGCTCAAGTTGTGTCATCTGCAAAAAACAAGTTTTGACCTAAAAACATTGAGCCCTGATTTAGTTTAAAAAAAGAAGCCCAAAAGGACGCTCCCCTAAAACCCCTATATTAATAGGTTTCCCAAAGGGAAACCTTTTAATACATACAACACTTTGTTGCTATGTAAAATTTTTGTATAACTATATTTATGTGTACCGTATTTAAATAAACTTTCTTAAAAGTTTGCGATTGATAAAACATACTGGTGTGTATCTTTTAATTTAAAGTAGCACATAATGTTGTCTACCGTGGATTATGGAGCGAAATTTTTCCATAAAGCAGGGTTTTTTTTGGTAAACCTCTAAATGGTTTCATATGTGATTTGCCCTACTGGTCAGTTGTTTTTTGTCATCGCTCTACTGCTACCTGGGAGCTGTGTTTACATTTTTTATTATTTCATTCAGGAAAACGCTAAACCCATAGGGATCATACAGCGCCGGGGGAATGGAACCCTTCAGACTTGATTAAAGAACTGGCGTACGGTCTCATTCCGTCAAGGCCCCACCGGGATCGGAACCTTCCCCAAGGCTCCCCGGGCCGACGTATAGACGTCAAATTCTTTTTAAAATTTTACAGGGTTTTGGTAATTTTATTTGAATTTTAGGGGGGATCGTTTCATGAAAAAGGGCAGGGGTTTTCCCCTGATTAGTGTGAATGGAGGGTTAGTTAACCTTTCTTTCTTATAAAAATTTTAAAAATTAACCGAGGGGGGCTTTTGGGGAAGAATATATTTCCCGTAAACTTTTTATCCCCTTTTCTGTAAATTAGATGTTTTGGGAAGATGGAAATTTTAAGAGTAACTTACACAGCCAATTTAGGAAATAATGATAAAAGTAAGTTTAAATATTTTTTATAAAATTTTTTGGGATGATTACAATTCTTACATAGTAACATTTTAAAATTACCTTGAAAACCAAATAATAACAGACTGACTTATGTTTGCGTAATAGGAACCCATCTCAAAATGGAAAATAAGTCACTGAGATTTTTTGGGTTATCCTAAGTTCTCTATGCATATGCTACCTGTATAATTTTTTTTATTTACTACAAAGTACATGTACAAGTTATACAGGCCTAGCGGCATTAATGACATATTATAAATAGAAAGCCCCTTGTTATGCGGGAATTTCGGGCAAATTAGGTCAGTGTCCCGGGTTTTTGCCCACACCAGTCGACTAACACATAGGTCCCCATTTTACTGATGGGTGAACAAAGAAAACCCGGTGAAAAGCACGCCACAATGTTTTTACCCGCTGGGAATCGAACCCAGAGCCTCGCCGGGGAAGCCAGAGCTTTGGGGGACCAACTGTTTTTGGGTATACCTGAATAAACTTATTTAACGTTATGAAATATCCGGGAAGATCTTTTTGCCCTATCATTCCCAAAACAAGGAAAGAATTCTCGTTCTTCATAATTTGCCTTAACGAAGTAATTTAAAAAAAAATTCCCAAATTACTCAAAATAAGTTTTCAAGATTCATCCCGGACCTGGGGCCAAGAGAACGTGTACGACGATGAATAACAAAAATTGGAAATACTTTTAAAAGACAAAAAAAGGGGAAAGCAACTGGGAAAATCAACCATCTGTTTTATGTTAGGTGACCAGCAGTGTCCCGAAAATATTGCCGGAAAAAAGGTTTGGGAAACCCAAAGGGAGTATTGCACTAGGGGTTTTCCCAGAAAACTACACAAGGGGTGGGGTATGGAAAAATTTATGTAGATGATTTATGTGGGATTTTGTACCCTAAATAAACTTACTTAACACAGTTTTATAAACAAAAAAATTGCCAAGGCCCCAAACACCTAGTGAACAGCGTAAGGGACTGGGGAAAGGGCCCCCTGGTCCGGGGAGGGTAAATAAGTTTATTCCCGGTATAAAACAAATACAGTTACATAGATCATCAACATAGCAGCATATGTGAACTGGGATAACCCCAAAAAAAAAAAGAAAAAGGGGAAGACCTACTATAAAAAAATTTATGAATAATACCAAGAATATCTAATGGAGGAAGTTTCGGAAAGAGGAAAGATCGTGTTTTTATAATCATCTCTTTTACGGGTAAAATTTTTATAAAAAATGGTAGTGAAATTGAGGTTAATAATTATTTATTAAAACAGATTTATTTTACTTATTAAACTTGTGTTGCAATGCATGGTTGGGTTCAAATGGTTTGGGCATGTATGGAAAGACGTTGCAGAATTTTAAAAACATTTATACCACAGTATTATACCAAATCGTATATTTAACCCAGGATAAAAACAATAAAGTCAAACAATGTGATTATTCCAAGGGAACCTTACCTTTTTAAAAACTTTTTTAAACACCACCACTAATTTACCATACACAAAGTACCTCAATGAACATAAAGCACACTGCTTGGCTTTCCTGGGGTTTTCCTCCGTTATCAAAACCCCCCATAGTAGTAATCCCAATAAAATGTTCCAAGAAAAAAATTTAAATATTTTTCGATTCTAGTATACTGATTTATTATTATTATTAGTAGTAGTATATTCAGGGGGGAACCCTGAACCCGTTAGTTATGAAGAACCTAAAAAAAGATAATTTGGCTTAATCCGAGGAAGGGGGAAAGGGAATTTCAACCCTGATGAAGAGCCCTTCCAAACACATGCATCCTCAACATTTAAAAAAACAGAGAAGTCATATTTCTTTACTATTATCCAAGACTTTAAAATCACATTTTTTATACCTATAATATCTTTGTGCACAATTTTCCTTGTCCTTAAAATTAAAAAACACATTGTAATTTTTACAGAGAAATATCAATTTGAATTTGAATTTGAATATACACACCATACCTTTAGTTAGTTTAATATCTTTATTATCCCCCTACCCATCCTGTGGGCGATACCCATGGGGGGGGTAGTCAAAATATTAATTACAGAGGCACATAATGGGTCAGGGCTAATACAAAATGTGCAAGCAAGTTAAAACGGTAATGAACTAGTCTGGTTTAACGACCCAGATCTATTTATTAATCTCCCTATTAAAATCTGATTTCAATCTCCCCAAATGCATTGCAAGACTTTTTTTCCCATAAGTTTTATTCAGTATACACAAATATAGTTACATAGATTATCTCTACCACATATTGAGAGAACCTAGGATAACCCAAAAAGTCAGTGATTGTAAATGGCCCAAGTGGGACCGAAACTCCGTAATCCCTTTTTGGGGTTTTTTTAGTGTCATGATTTATTTCTATTGGGGCCCTTTTCCATGTATGATAAAATAATATACAATCCCGGAAATAAAACATGCTAGCGGCTTGTTTTTGAACATTATCTTTTACATAAAACTACATCTTGTTTACAGCAAAGAAAAAAAATAAACTTTAGTCTCACTGACGGATATGACGAATACCGTTAAGGCCCTTCTCCGAAGAACTTGAGCATGGCTCCGTGGTGGCCGTGATCTTAAGTGGTTATCATTGCTTGTGGCCGCAAAACCCAGGTTCGAATCCTGGCCCGGCAAATGAGTTTCGATCTTTTTATTTGTGATGGGTATGTTAGCCAAGAAAGTACCCTGAAGCAGATTGTGAATATAATTTGGATATCTGTGTCAGCATTAGGAAAAATTAGGGGAGAAGTAAATAATGAAAAAGATTGCTATAGGAATGCAGTTAAAATCTGAGTAGATCAAAACCCACTATGATAACTTGAACGTAGATAAGTATGTTTTTGGGGGCTACTTAATGTGAACAGTGACTGTGTTGTGTGGCCAGGCTTAGGGTTGGTTACAAGTACTTCGGGAGTTTGGGGGAAAAACAAATGATAATCAAACTAATGCAAATTATGTGGTCAGGGATATGTTACTTCTTGAACACTGTTCTTAATTGTCCACTTATTGAGGAATATAGAGATAGAAGATAATAACCTATGTGACATGTCAATATATATATTAATGAAAAAAAATACCAGATATACTAAGAAAATTTTAATTTCTTGAACAATAATAACTGTAGATATGTAGATATAAATCCAAATGTACACCTTTTAAACCCCTTTTTTGTGTACCCATATCTTTGCCCCGCCCACAGGATGGATATGGGGTGCACAATAAACACCACTACCATCCACAGGATGAATAGTGCACAATAAATAGCCACTCCCATCCACAGGAGGGAAAAAACAAATAAACTAGCCACTACCATCCAAAGGGGGATAGGGGTGCACAAAAAACTAGCCACTACCACCCACAGGATGGATATGGGGGGCACAAACAGCCACACCACCCCGGATGGATATGGGGTGCAAATAAATAGCCATTTGGTGGAAAAATCTAAATCTCAAAAAGTTGGTGAAGTTAAATTTAAAAAAAGTCTATGATTACACTAGGCTTTAAAGGGTAAAACCTTTTTTCACAACACAAGAATACTCTAACCCCTAAAGGGGGTTCAAGTAAACTCCGCATATATACGCTGAACGAAATATCTTGTACATATCCTGTGCCTTCGGTATAAGATAAACAACGCCTCACATTCGCCCAAAAAGATATTACAGAACACTAACAACTTATTATATTCCTGGTAAAGGGTAAAACCTTATAGGCCGTGCGCGAATGGTTTGATTCCCGGAAGGGAATGCCCCAGTTCTTTTGGGTCACCCCTTTACTAGTAACAAAAAACACCCTTTGATGGGGTATTGACTATATAATGACTGCAATAAAAGTAATTGTTATAGACATACAAATACAATGATGGTAAATTATCAAATTTAATCTAGGATAACTTAACCATATTACCAGGTAACGTAGAATAACTTAAATTTAAACTGGGAACCCTAGAAAAAACAAACCCGGGTTAAACTACAAAACCGAAAAAGGGTTGCTCTGTGGTTATTTAAATGAGGATAAACTAGAATAACCAAGCCTAATATACCCTAGAATAGCCAAGGATAACCTTGGGTAACCTAAAACCTAGATGAATCAAGGATAACCTAAGAAAACCCTATCACAGCAGGGGAGTATGTTAGTCAATGTAACGTCAAATGTACTACAATGTTCAAAAAATGACAGGGAATAATTATATAAACGCCAGAAAATTTTAAATTTTTTAATGCCCTTTCCCAATACCAATGTATGAAAATAGAATTATTTGGGGGAAAAAAAATGAATTACTTATTTGTCTTTGCTGGGTTATCCGGGGTTTAAAATTTTTGATGATATATTTTGATATCGTGTTACCCTAAAATTAGATCTACTTACCTAACAAATTGTTATTAGACATTCTTCAATGCTATGTACTAAAATGTGCCCTCAAAATCATAAAAAAATTTAAAAGGTTTTCATAATCTAAATTAAAATTTCCTAAAAAAGGAAAAAGAGATAGATAGATAGATAGATAGATAGAAGAAGAAGAGAGAGAGAGAGAAAAAAAAAAAAAATTGAGTGTGTGTGAGCTGCATATGCTGGGACGTGCGCGGTGCACCAACAGCCTGGCATCAACAACCAGGACCCCCGTCAGGACCAGACCGGGGGGGCTTTGGGCCCCGGGGAAACAACAAGTATTGGGGGTAGGGTTTTAAAAACGAAAAGACAAGGTACTGAAAAATTAACAAACAACGGTAAACAAAAATGTAGTGGAGGCAGGATCCATACATAACTTTAAGAAGAGGAGACAAAACTCAGGAACAGTTAAGTGACCCGGGCAGCCAGGGAAAAGGCGGGGCCAGGAGCGTGAATCGCCCTCCCCCACAACTGGTAGCACCACACACATCACTCATTTCCCTGACTGGTTTTAACTTATGGGCTCTCCCAAAGTTCCTCTGCCCGTCACGCCCTTCTCATTTTAAAAGGTCAAGGTCAACATCAATCATTATACCCTTTATATTATTTCCAAACTGTACTTTCTTTAAGTCAAATTTTTGGGGCTGGTAGATGGAGATGGATTAGGTCACATTTTTAAAAAGCGGTATAATGTACTACAAACAAGCAAATTAAAAAAAATGTGATATCTAGCAATGAGGTGGCTGACGAACCCACCCAACCTAACCTGAAAGAAACAACATACAATAGTGAATGGTCATCCTCTCCCCCCACCAGTACCCAAATGTGAAGCGTCCCCCCCAAGGGGTTTTTGGAACGCGTTGAACAACATGCAAGAACTCAGTACCATCATCAGTAGCAGTAACATCAGTAAGAACAGCACTAACAACAGCACCAACATCAGGAGCAAGCAACAGCAATTATATTACATTCTGGGGGGGCACTAAACCCAAAGCAGCAATAATAACAGCAACAGCAGAAGCAACATCAGCAGAAACAGCAGCAGCCCCAATATCAAGCAATAATAGCAGCAGCAATAATATCAGCAGCAATAAAACATCATCAGCAATAGTAACAGCGAAGCAAGAGTAACAAAGCGCAGCAATAAAACATCAGCAGCAGGGATTATCAGAAAAGCACTAACAGTGGTATAGTAATCCCGGGTGCCGCAAGCCTAACCCAAAGAACCGCTTCCGTTTTCCCCAGTCCTCCCGGGAAATTTTTCATTTTTAATCACTGACTTCCCAAAGATGACGCTTTTGTATTTATTTTTATTCACTGAATCAAATTTTTTTATAATTGCAGACTATTTTTGGTCTTCCATAGAGAAAAATTAATTATCTTTATTTATAACAAAATTTGGATTTTTTTCCCAGATTTAGATGCAATGTTAATAATATAGATATGTAAGAAATTAATAAACAATATACACATTATATATAGTTTTTTTTTTTTTTTTTTATTTTATATATATATATATATATATATATATATATATATAATGGGTCCACCTTGGTACAAATTGTACCCCTAGCCTCGGGGAAGTGGTAAAAAAGGGTTCAAGGAAGAATATTTGGATTTCTTTCCTGATGCCGTATTCCACTTCTCCTACCACCCCCTCTTTTAATTTTTTTTTTTTAATAGGTATTTTTATTTAAAAAGGTACAAAAGATTTGGGGATAATTTGATATAAAGATGGATATACAGTAAAGAGGTGAAAATACATGTCTAGTACATATTGTTCATCTTTTTCACTGATTATAATGCGAAAAACTCATCCAGCCTTCCGAGCTGGTGCGTCCCAGAATACAGCATGCATTACCCTCTGAACAGCGCGCTGAGTCGCTGGAACAGAAAACTAGCTGCCCTGGGGTCCCCAGTTACCCTGTTGGGTTTTTTCCCGCCCTTGAGGGAAATTAGATGCACTCTTTCCCCCGAGCCAAAGGGTCCTGGTATGGGGAAAA
>WNWK01036703.1:0-18982 GCA_009830355.1 Cherax destructor
GTTGTCCCAGTTGTCAATGAATGGGATTGCAAGTTCCTTGCAGTATCTGTCTAGCCAGCAATTTGCACCAATTGCCTAGACAACCATTCATTTCCCACTCCCCTTCTAGGCAAGATGCTACATATGATTGGGACCCCTCCCTTGGACTTAATTAGCTCTATAGCTGACCTGTACTTATCTAGCAACTCTTCTCTCCTACCCTTCCCAATATCATTTCCACCAGCACTGAGACAGATAATGGGCTTGTTCCCATTACCTGACATGATATTATCTAACCTGTTGACTATGTCTCCAACACCAGCTCCAGGGAAGCACACCTCTCTCTCGCCCTCTTATTCCTATTACAGAAAGCACGGTCCATATATCTTACCTGCGAGTCACCTACCACAAGAATTTGCTTACCTCTATTAGCAGGGAAGTAGTACCTTTACCTTCACTGGCCTCTGGAGTACACTCATCCTGAAGAACAGAGAAGCGATTTCCTACCTTCAAATCTTCTCTCTTAACTTTCCTTATTTTGATGTTCCTGCCATTACTGGGAACCACTTGCCACTTGTAGCAGGGGCTGGACTGCACCTCACTCCTAGTAGCCCTTTCCTCCTTCCCCCCTTTACCCTCCTCGCAGGTAGTGGCAGACTGCACCTCACTACTGGTATCCCTTTTCCCCTCCACCACTCCAGCCACTTCATTCTCACTTCCAACGCCATAGAGGTGAACCTTCAGCCTCCTAAATTCCTCCTGGAGAAGCAGGAGCTCCCTCCTCAACACCCCAACCTCACGCTTTAAAACACTGCAGCAGCTAGCCATAATTGCACCCCTTCACACTAATTCCCAAAGCAGCTCAGGGCATGCGACCACTCGTGACCACTGACCACTGACCACTTATGTTGCATAAGTGTCTCAATCGTCAACTTGTCGGTTTTGAAAACCATTTATCATAACATATTGTTGGTATTTCTACAACATTATTACCTACACAATAATTTAATTCTCCATTTAAAAAAAATGGAAGTATACACCATCTAGTGTAGGCCTATCACACTACACCTCATTTCTTATAATCCCATAAGCTTTGAGAGCTCGGCAGGGTGGGGCTGGGCCTGGCAGGGTGCTACTTGCACCCGACGCACATATTGTATACTCCATTAGTATAGATAAATGGAACACATGTGTCTAATTTAACATACTCGAATATGTTGTACCTACCTGGAGGGCGTTCCTGAGGTCCATCCCATCTGAGAAGCTATAATCCTTTCCTAGAATCGCTTATAACCAAACTCTTGTAAGAGAATAAAATAAATGGACGAGCCTGATTTGAAGCAGACGTCTGGCCCCGTGCAGTTGACGGAACATCCAAGAGATGGAACTGTTACATGAAATACAAACGATGTTTGCCTCCCCTTTGAGCCCACAGGGAGACGAGAGTACGAATATTGGCCACAAATAAAAAAAAAAGCAGCAGTACACTGTCCAAATACCTTGCCAAACACAACGGAAGTTTGACCTTGATGTTGGGAAATTAGTATCACAACACCAATTCCACTAATAGAAAGCAAGAACATAAGAAAGGAGGAACACTGCGGCAGGCCTATTGGCCCATACTAGGCAGGTCCTTCTCAAGCCCAAACCCACTAACAAAAGTATTTACCCAACCCATTAACAATGTTACCCATGGAATAAGCTTTGATAACTATTAACTCATGTGAAAGTCCCACTCAAATCCAACCGCTCAAGCGCATAAGAAAGCTGATCTTCCGGGGAAATATTATCCAGCAATCATTTTAAATTACACTTTATGACCCTGGATACTTTCAAGAAAAAAATATCTACACTTAAAATAACTCTGAACAGCTAACTAACAATTAAGAAATAAGTGTTAGACTTTTTAGCAAGTTATTCCTATCAGCCATCACACAAGGAAACATAAATGAGATCCCAGTAATTAATTATGGAGGACCTGAGGTAAACACATTATATTTAAAGTAAACAAGATCTCGGAAATATAACGAACTTATGATAATAAAATATCGAATGTGTCTACTCCCGAGTCTTTAACCACAGACAACCAGTAAAACCATATTTACTGCAGACATGACTGTCAATAAAGTAGGACCTCGATACATGTGTAATACTTGGGTATCTTTAATGAGGAGACGTATCGCCACACGGTGGCTTCATCAGTCCTATACCAAGAAGAATGATGAAGATCAGGAGTTTGAGGTAAACAGTCCCCCAGCCTTGAGGCAAGGTAATCAGTCCATCAGTCTTTTCAAGATTGGTGGACTGATTACCTCAGACTCCTGATCTTCACCATTCTCCTTGGTATAGGACTGATGAAGCCACTGTGGCGAAACGTTTCCTCATTAAAGCTACAAATTTTTCTACAAAGTGGGAAATGACAGCATAATTAATATCTTCAATATAACACCACGGAAATCGTGCCGATGTGAAAGTGACCAGCTGAATTCCTATAATAATATATAATAATATCTTTATTTCTACAAGTACATGTACAAGGTATACAGACCATAGCTGACATCAGTGACATGTGATAAATGGTTTTGAAAACCGACAAGTTGAAGATTGAGACTTATGCAACATATGGGAATCTTTATTAAGGAAACGTTTCGCCACACAGTGGCTTTATCAGTCCAATACAAAGCAGAAAAGTGTAAGGAGAGGAGTAGTTTGAGGTAATCAGTCCCTCGGCCTGGAGTCGATGAGTTCAGTGCATCAATCTTGTAGAAAGTACAGCGTAGGGCCGTAGAAGTTGCTTATATACTGTAGTCAGGTGAGGTGAAGTAGGAGGAGGCGGGGTCATAGTGGTACCATCCACTAGTCGAAGTAGGTCTTCGTCCAAAGGTTGGACAAGTGTTGAAGAATTTCTTGTATCAAGATCCCCGGATGTTGCAGTGTCTGACAGATGTGATAAATGATTTTGAAAACCGACAAGTTGAATATTGAGACACTTATGCAACACATGGGAATCTTTAATAAAGATTCCCATGTGTTGCATCAGTGACACTATTATATAGAAAGCCGCTTGTTATGCAGAGCATTTCGGGCAAATTAGGTCAGTTTTGTCCCAGGATGCGAGCCACACCAGCGACTAACACCCAGGTACCTATTTTACTGATATGTGAGCATAGACAACCGATGTAAAGTAACACGCCCAATGTTTCTACCCTCGCCGGGAATCGAACCCGGACATCGCCGTGTGAAGAGGGAGCTTTATCCACCAGGCCACGGGGTACCGTGGCTACCGTACCTACAACACAGAAGATAAATCCCTACCATCGAATAACCTCCCAGTCAGCCTGACCTCAGTAATAACGTCATTAGTTCTAACATCAGCAGATGCAATTAGAAGCCACCGTGACGAGCATAATATAACTGGTCACACTAAGAATTCACTAGGGAGCTTTCTTAAAAATTTTTGTTAAGTAAAAGGACACACGTGCAACTTATGTGATTTTTTTTATTAAGAATATAAGAAAGAAGGAACACTGCAGCAGGCCTACTGGCTCATGCGAGGCATGTATATCGCTCCCCGGCTTAGACCTGACTACCTGGAGTTAACCCTCTCCAGGTAAACTACTCTAAATTCTTATGTTCCACTCCAATTATACCTTGCATTTCTATGTTCCTCTACAGTTATACCTTGTATTCCTGTGTTCCACTCCAGTAATACCTTCTATTCCTGTGTTCCACTCCAGTAATACCTTGCATACTACCACACTTTCCTGGAATACATTCTCTGCATAATATTCAAACCACACATTTATCTCGACATTTGCAGTGTCTGCAGCCTCCTTACTGCAACATCCACATAAGATTCCTAGTGTTACAAATATGTGTGTCCTCTCTCTTATCAGGATCTTTGTCTTTAATACATATATATATATATATATATATATATATATATATATATATATATATATATATATATATATATATATATATATATATATAAAACATATATGTGTGTGTGTGTGTGTGTTTGTGTGGTGTGTGTGTGTGTGTGTGTGTGTGTGTGTGTGTGTGTGTGTGTGTGTGTGTGTGTGTGTGAAGATAGACTGAGGGCCCTGAATCTGCGCTCTCTAGAAAGGCGTAGAATTAGGGGGGATATGATTGAGGTGTATAAAGGGAAAACAGGAATAAATAAAGGGGATGTAAATAGCGTGCTAAAAATAGCTAGTATTGACAGGACTCGCAGCAATGGCTTTAAGTTGGATAAATTCAGATTCAGGAAGGATATAGGAAAGCATTGGTTTGGTAATAGAGTTGTCGATGAGTGGAACAAACTCCCGATTACAGTTATAGAGGCTAAAACGTTGTGTAGTTTTAAAAATAGGCTAGATAAATATATGAGTGGGTGCGGGTGGGTGTGAGTTGTACCTGACTAGTTTGTGCTACTAGGTCAGATGCCGTGCTCCTTCCTTAAGTGAATGTAACCTGACCTGGCTGGGTCGGGGCATTGGCTTAAGCCGGTGGGAGACTTGGATCTGCCTCGCATGGGCCAGTAGGCCTGCTGCAGTGTTCCTTCTTTCTTATGTTCTTATGTGTGTGTGTGTGCAAGACAAGGCACGGGGGATGGAAATAGTCAAGTACTTTCACATGTCTCTGTGCGTCATCAGGAGCTATGCAATGTTGCAAGAGTAGCAACAGGAGGAAATGATGTTTTCTCAGAGTAAGGTAGCTCCTCCTATCTGAGAGGAGCTGCCTGGTGTCACCACGCTACCATACTCTCAGAAAACTTCCCCTCGTCCCTCCTGCTGCTACTCTTGCAATATCGCACAGCTCCTGATGACGCACGGAGATGTGTGAAAGTACTTGAGCTGAGTATTCCCGTCCCCCGTGGCTTCTCTTGCAGTGTTAAGATCGCCTCTTTGAGACTGTATTTATGGACTGCTCTTGGGGAATGGGAGGTAATCAAGTTTGATCCGAGGAGGAGTAGGGCATCAGCGATTCCTTGGATAAACATCCCTCTACTAGCATCAATGCAGAGGATCAAGAGCCCTCTACTAGCATCAAGGTGGAGAG
Source organism: Cherax destructor (assembly GCA_009830355.1). Taxonomy (NCBI): domain Eukaryota; kingdom Metazoa; phylum Arthropoda; class Malacostraca; order Decapoda; family Parastacidae; genus Cherax; species Cherax destructor. The sequence continues at coordinate 5,044 of WNWK01036703.1, forward strand.
ATTTATACAAAAGCTCATGATTTTTTCCCCGTCGTGGACATTTCGAAGAAAATTCGTCCTAAAAAATTGACCTAGGTCACCTTAGCCCAGATTAATAGATCATTTTATTTTCCATATTTTCGATACCTTATTTTACAACTAAAATTAATATAGGAAAGATATATATATTAAATTACAGCTGTAAATTAACTGGAGATATTTCGTTGTGAATGCTTATACATCGCTTACACTTACAAGACAGACAATAATATGCTGTAAATAACTTCAACTCATCAACACTTACCGTTTGCCTTTGCGTATCCCCAGCCGACCATTTCAAATTGATAGAAGAGTGGAGGAGCGGAGGAAAGAGCGTACCTTCACTTACACGTTTAAGGAGAAACTGACCCCAGCTGGGCCGCCTCCAGGCCCTTTAATGCGCGCAACAACGCTGCCAGAGACCACCACACCCGTCATCTCAACACCACATAACAACATCACCACAGCGCTGTAAAAACCCATACGGCTACCTTATCTACATAATAACATATTACTAACGTAACTTTCACTATTTAATACGGAATTACGGAGAGAAAAATAGTTTACGAAAAGCAGAATGTGGCACTCAATATTTAATATTGCATTCTATGCCACACTGCCAGTGCCAAGCCAATGAAATGTCCTATTTTCTATATTCCGCGAACAAAGTCGTAGCATAAAATTTTCAGACTCTTACTCATATCTCTTGGAGGAATAATACAAAATTTGTTGTGAATTGTTCACGAATGAATGAACGTCAGGCATGGCAGTGCGTCTGCGCTGCCAGAGCCAGGGCTGCCGGGATCGCGGGAGAGGTTAGTGCACAGCAGACTGTGCTATTGTGGTACATGATGCTTCACATTGTCTCTTATTATCTCACTGCTCCTCTTGTTTCCTAAATTCTATCTCTCACAGTCTCCCTCTCTCAAGAATAAAAATAAATGAGAAAAACTTGTGTCTTCATTCTGACGACGTTTCGCCATCCAGTTGAATTATCATCCCAATAGACAGAGATGCATAAGACACATGTGCAACATTAGGAATCTTTATAGACATGTGTCACATCAACCTGGCAGTATCGTGTACCATTTACACAAGAGAGAAATTAAACGGTGGATGAAGCGGTGAGGTAACTACTGCTGAGAGAGTCTCAGATTTGTTTACCTTTATCACCTGTGATGTGAATGAATGGTTCAGAGAACCGACGAGTTGGTAAATTAGACACATATGCAACACCTCCTACAACTGCTGCACCTCTCCTGTCTACAGTATATAAGCTCCCTCTGCTCATATGCTGTTATTATATTCAAGATTGATGGACTGACAACATCGTCTCAAGATTGAGGGCCTGACAACCTCACACTCCTCCTGTTCTTCACGATTCTCCTTTGTATGGACTGATGAAGCCACTGTGTGGCGAAACGTTTCCTCAATAAAGATACCCAAGTGTTGCATATGTGTCTAATTTACCACCTTTATCACCTACTGGCAGGTGGTGTTGATACTAGTATACAATACCGTGAACATGAAGAATTAGAAGAGTGAGACACGTGGACAACAACAAGAATGAAGAATTAGAAGAGTGAGACATGTGGACAACAAGAATGAAGAATTAGAAGAGTGAGACACGTGGACAACAAGAATGAAGAATTAGAAGAGTGAGACACGTGGACAACAAGAATGAAGAATTAGAAGAGTGAGACACGTGGACAACAACAAGAATGAAGAATTAGAAGAGTGAGACACGTGGACAACAAGAATGAAGAATTAGAAGAGTGAGACACGTGGACAACAACAAGAATGAAGAATTAGAAGAGTGAGACACGTGGACAACAACAAGAATGAAGAATTAGAAGAGTGAGACACATGGACAACAATAGGAGTGACTATAAATGAGACACTCGGGCAACATTTGGGTATCTTATTCTGGAAACGTTTCGCCAGTCAGTGACTTCTTCAGTCCAATGCTGAGAAAAGTGGAAGATGCGGAGGAGTTAAGGTAATCAGTCCTTCAGCCTGGAGTCGATATGTTCAGTCCCTCAATCCTTGGAGGTCTGTGGACGTTTCGCCCATGTATATTTGGTTGCAGTTGTTGCAGGGGTGATGAATATTCATGCAGAGGATTGAAACTGATGGTGTCCCTTACTGATTATGACTTTGATTGTCATGATGTAAATGGTCTTGATTGTTATGATGTAAATGGTCTTTAATTGTTATGATATAAATGGTATTTTATTGTTATGATGTAAATGGCGTTTGTTATGATGTAAATGGTATTTTATTGTTATGATGTAAATGGTATTTTATTGTTATGATGTAAATGGTATTTTATTGTTATGATGTAAATGGTATTTTATTGTTATGATGTAAATGGTATTTTATTGTTATGATGTAAATGGTGTTTGTTATGATGTAAATGGTATTTTATTGTTATGATGTAAATGGTCTTTGATTGTCACGATGTAAATGGTATTTTATTGTTATTATGTAAATGATCTTTGTTATGATGTAAATGGCATTTTATTGTTATGATGTAAATGGTTTTTGTTATGATGTAAATGGTATTTTATTGCTATGATGTAAATAGTCTTTGTTATGATGTAAATGTTTTTCCATTTTTATTATGTAAATGTCTGTGATCAAAGTAAACACAGTGGTAGACACTTGGAATTCATTTGTGTCTCCCTTTCCACCAGTGTCGGTATTTTATACCATTTATCTCCAGTAGGAATGTTGACGAAACGTGCCACCTACGTTTCAGGCTTCATCAGTCGATTACAGAGACATTATCACTGGTGGACGACAAAGTTGGGAGATAGTTAACACAATCAATGCATCTCCTCTTGTGCAAGATAATGAGTTTAACTAAATTCAGAAGCAAGTGAGTTGGACCTGACTAGCTTGTGCTACTAGGTCAGATGCCGTGCTCCTTCCTTAAGTGAATGTGACCTGACCTGACTAGGTTAAGGCATTGGCTTAAGCTGGTGGGAGAATTGAACCTCCCTCGCATGGGCCAGTAGGTCTGCTGCAGTGTTCCAGCGACTTTTAAAAAAACATAAGAAAATAAGAAACGAGAATCACTGGCAGGTTCCTCTCAAACCCAAAACCCACTAAAAATATTTGTCCAACTACAAGCCAAGAAGTACCAAAAAGTTGATAAGTAAGATTTGTTTGCAAAATTTCGACAGTAAGATGTTGTAAATGCGTCTTACTTATCAAAAAGCTGACGTGCAAAGAATGTACTTAATTAAGCACAATTTGTACACATTCCGTAAGTCCAAAAATACTATAAAAAAATAATTTTAATATCGTGCAGTTATCTACTGCATACGTTATAGTGTTATCTTCTAGTGTTGGAGATTATAAAAGTGTGTCAGTTATATTCCTAAAAAAGGAGTATATCTCTAGTCATGTAAATAGAGAAGACAGGGAATTTATTACCCAAAAAAAGTGAGCGGGTTAATGCCCTATGAGTGATTAGTATTTAAGTGGTTTATCAACTTCTGATAAGTTTTATAGAACAGAGAGAATTCTGTGTGTTGTGCTGATAAGAGACTCCTTAGTTATCAAAAAGTATGGTAGAGACTGGTGGTATTTTGCTTATAACTGGCTTGTTTATAAGACATGTGTAGTAAGCAGGAACATGACTGCTGGCAGCTGGAGGGGAAATTGGCACGAGTGGTTACACTTAGGACATATTTGTTATACGATGTTTCGATCATAGCACCTTGAGCACTTTAAATTCATCATGCATTTGAAGTCACCAGTTCCAGGGCAGAAACATCTTCAATAAAAGCGTCCTAGGTATAAGAATTTACGTTTATTTTACACGTGTAATACTAGCATTAAAAAAAAGATGCCACGAATAAAATATCTGGTTAATATTCTTGTTATATTGTTTTTTATTAACACATCGGCCGTTTCCCACCAAGGCAGGATGGCCCGAAAAAGAAAAACTTTCATCATCATTCACTCCATCACTGTCTTGCCAGAGGCGCACTCACACTACAGTTATAAAACTGCAACATTAACACCCCCCCTTCAGAGTGCAGGCACTGTACTTCCCATCTCCAGGACTTAAGTCCGGCCTGCCGGTTTCCCTTCATAAATGTTACCTTGCTTACACTCCAACAGCACGTCAAGTCCTAAAAACCATTTGTCTCCATTCGCTCCTATTTAACACGCTCACGCATGCTTGCTGGAAGTCCAAGCCCCTCGCACACAAAACCTCCTTTGGTAAATTAGACACATATGCAACACTTGGGTATCTTTATTGAGGAAACGTTTCGCCACACAGTGGCTTCATCAGTCCATACAAAGGAGAATCGTGAAGAACAGGAGGAGTGTGAGGTTGTCAGTCCCTCAATCTTGAGTCGATGTTGTCAGTCCATCAATCTTGAATAGAATAACAGCATATGAGCAGAGGAAGCTTATATACTGTAGACAGGAGAGGTGCAGCAGTTGTAGGAGGTGTCACATTTGTTCAATGTGGAAGTAGGTCGTGCCCAAGGAATAGGCAAGCGAAGAAATCCCTGTATTAAGATACCAAGATGTTGCAGTGTCAGACAGGATGTGAATGAATGGTTCAGAGAACCGACGAGTTGGTAAATTAGACACATTGAACAAATGTGACACCTCCTACAACTGCTGCACCTCTCCTGTCTACAGTATATAAGCTTCCTCTGCTCATATGCTGTTATTCTATTCAAGATTGATGGACTGACTACATCGACTCAAGATTGAGGGACTGACAACCTCACACTCCTCCTGTTCTTCACGATTCTCCTTTGTATGGACTGATGAAGCCACTGTGTGGCGAAACGTTTCCTCAATAAAGATACCCAAGTGTTGCATATGTGTCTAATTTACCAACTCGTCGGTTCTCTGAACCATTCATTCACAAAACCTCCTTTACCCCCTCCCTCCAACCTTTCCTAGGCCGACCCCTACCCCACCTTCCCTTGTATTAACCAGTCATATTGACATACTTCAGGCTGTATTTCACTTCGTCATTAGAACCCGCAAAACAACTCCTGATGTTGTCATAGAACCCGCTCAGTGTAGCCTCTAATCAGTGAACCAAGAACTGAGGCATCACATAACACAAACCGAAAGTCACACCATATGATCCAACGGTAGATGAGTACGACATATGTAACAGGTATCTTTATTTCCGAAAAGTTTCTCCTTCCAAGTTGGCTTTTTCAGTCGACTATAAGGTGATTAAATCTGGAGACAGCAGAAGCAGAGACGTGATGATGATTATGTGAACGGTTCGTCAGGTTCGAAGTAGTTGCTTTGAGAGGGTCAGTCCCTAAGCCTTGAAGTAGATGTTTGAGGTGGTCAGTCCCTCAGCCTTGAGAAATGTTCAGCTTCACAGACTTGAACAATGTGTCTAGCTCATCTGCTTGTCGGTACTGAAACCATTACCATGACATGATAGCAGATTTTCCACCATTTTAAAAACAAAAGCTTGACGCAAGGAAGAGAGCGAATGGTTCCAGTTGTATGGATTAAGAGAGCTTCCCCCGCCATCAAGGTACTCCCTAAAAATAGTCGTTGTGAAACACTGGGGTCATTATTCACCTCACACGTCCCTATCCTGGAACACTGGGGTCATTATTCACCTCACACGTCCCTATCCTGGAACACTGGAGTCTTTATTTGCCCCACACGTCCCTATCCTGGAACACTTGGATCATAAATCACCTCTCACGTCTCTATCCTGGAACACTGGGGTCATTATTCACCTCACACATCCCTATCCTGGAACACTGGGGTCTTTATTCACCTCACACGTCCTTATCCTGGAACACTGGGGTCTTTATTCACCTCACACATCCCTATCCTGGAACACTGGGGTCTTTATTCACCTCACACGTCCTTATCCTGGAACACTGGGGTCATTATTCACCTCACACGCCCCTATCCTCGTACCCAGTTTTGCAATAACTCCATGAACCAGACTCTTGTAATTTCATTAACGTCTAATTACGAGTCAAGGTGTTGCCTTGATGCTAACACTGTGTTGCTTCATCTTTAACTTATTCTCACACACACGGAGTATACTAAGAAGTTCTTATAGTGTGATCTTACTTTGTGAACTTAGCACTTGACTTGAGTGTAAAGTTTAAATTGTCCTTCACGGTCTTATATTCAGGAGAGTTTGTAATCCACACCGTAAAAAACACGATTGAAAACAAATCAGGGAACGGGTGGGATTTTAACCCATGGCAAGGGAATCTTAAAACTCACAGGCCAGTGCGCTAACCACTCAACCAGCTGACTCTAATAAGATTCTTCCAACTAGGTATATTTGTATACACCATAGGGAGGTTAGTATGAGCCACCACTGTGACCACAAATGCAGGTTTTTACCGATGAATCCCACACCGACTAATGATAAAACCATAATTTTTAAAAGGGATGACTGGTAAGCCAGCTGAAGGCTGGCTTACCAGCAGTGGGTCATGATATGACCCAGCAGTGGGTCATGATATGACCCAGCAGTGGGTCATGATATGTCCCACTTACTTAACCTTACCTAAAATCCCACACCAGCGTCGCTGTGGGTTCAAAAGGGTAGGTTCAAATCCCACCCCGTTCCATAATTAATCCACTTTGATCTATGGAACTAGTCGTCGTTAATCAGAAGATAAAGACTTAATTAGTTTTAATAACCCTTGATAACCCAGGCAGTGTGTGTAATTCCCGTTGGAGGTTCTTCTCTTCTCCTCCCAATCATGCGATTCTTAAGTACCTATTTACTGATAGGTAAACAAAATCAATAGGTGCTTGGAATGGCGGGATTGCCGATAAATATGCTAAGACCCTATGTAAGTAGCAAGTCTCTAAATAAAAACAGCGTTTCGCTTATTGACAACTTTATCACAAAAGCGAAACGTTGACTTTTTAGCAAAGGTTTGCTCTGCACACAGTGTCATACCAAATGGAGCAAGTGAATATGATAATGGTATGCAGTACCGACGAGTTGATAAATAAGACACATTTGCAACAGTTAGACGAAAGACACATGTGCAACAGTCAGACGTAAGATACATGTGCAACAATCAGGCGTAGGACACATGTGCAACAGTCAGACGTAAGACACATGTGCAACAATCAGACGCAAGACACATGTGCAACAGCCAGACGTAAGACACATGTGTATCAATCAGGCGTAGGACACGTGCAATAGTTAGACGAAAGACACATGTGCAACAGTCAGACATAAAACACATGTACAACAGTCATGCACTGCAACACACTGCAATACAGAAGACCCAGGCTGCCCCTACATACAAGGTAGATCCACCTGGAGCCCACCTCCCTCACCGTGATCAAGTATAACCAGTGGTCACCACGTACACAAATGGTGCGCTCATTTAAGCGAGCAATGATCCACTGTCCCTAAAACTGGCCTTTAGATGACAAGAGACCATGGTTATGTTCTGAGTACATTAAAAACACAATTTGCATTCGACAAACGTGGCGTTTGTCGAATGCAAATTGTGTAGCCGATAGTCTTTAAAACCAATTAAACAATGAATGTGTTACCTTCTTTGGGTCACTCTGCCTTGAGGACGAACGACCCATGGGGTAAAAAATAAAAAAGATACGTTCTTACGAAAGCCACAAAACGTATCAGTCATTCACCTGAGCGTCTTAAAACATAAAATTATACTTGTGATAACAGAGATAATTACAGAATATTTATCTCCGAGTGGACCTGGTGACTGCTTGTTTATATGAAGACTTAATTTTCTTAAATTATTCTCTTGCTTAACCCAGGGAAGTTATGATAATTTCTTGTGTCGTAATTATTAATTGACTATAGTTGTGTGTGTGTGTGTGTGTGTGTGTGTGTGTGTGTGTGTGTGTGTGTGTGTGTGTGTGTGTGTGTGTGTGTGTGTATCTTTGGACTTAATTTTGGAAAGATTTTTGATGTAATCAGGTTCGATCCTTTCCAAGGATCGAACCTGATTACCTCCCATTCCCTACTCATTAAACTACTACTACTACTACTACTACTACTACTACTATTAGTAATAATAATAATAATAATTATAATAATAGGCTTAAGTTTGTGGTGACCCAATTCACAGCAGAGACAGAGATGGTAGGTATATTGATATGTTATTTTGTATAGAGTTCTGGAATCATCAGACTTAGGTGAATGTTTCCTTTTTAGGGGTAACTTTGCTGGGAGACAGTAAAAAAACGAGTGAATATATAAGAAATTAAATATAATTATTATTATTATTATTATTATTATTATTATTATAGAGAAGAGTTTACTCACTATGAGTCCTACAACACCTGGGAAATGAAAGACAATCAGGAAAGAACAGCAGTAAGACATTTACAGATGAATTTTCTAGCTAAGAGCTGTTACTTTATCTCAGCTCATTTCAAAGCTCACTCCTACCTAAGGCATACTACCACTCCGCAGGATGCCACCCGCAGGTGAACATGGTCACCAGGTGTAACGAAAGTTGTCCACGTCTCTTCCCATGCCTGTAAATCAAACACAAGTCCTTTTGGTTTTCACCCGAGCCTTCCTCCATAGGTTACAATTCATTTTACAACTTGTCTCTATCAAAGACCCGGGCCGGGACAAGACCGGAGAACCTACTACAATACTATCACTACGGGAATAGCCGACTAACACAGGTATGCGGTTACTACTACGTAAACAAAGACCCCCATTGGAAATAAGTCACCTTGTCTGTTTTTTTTGGGGGGGTTATCCATTGTAATTTATACATGTATGATAATTGTACTTATGTGTACCTGAGCCTAAACAAACTTACTTACCTAATTGGATATCCTGAGAGATAGCAGGTCCCAAGTGATAGCATCCCCAGTTATGCTGAAAGACTACCTCTGAAGCTGCCGAAGCTGATGACCCCCATACTGCAAGGCTTGACGATATCCTCATTGCCCTACTGAAGTCTTGCAGCTCAGACTGAAGGATTTCAACATCCTGTTTGGGCCCCATCCTGAGTGATGGAATTTGAGTGGGGAAACATATATTTTTTGTTCCCACTGAGGAATCCAGTTTTGTTAAAAATAATAATTTGTTTATATTTATGGCTCTGCAAGACACATAGAGCAAGCCGTTGATAAAAACGTTTTATTAAGTGCGAAACGTCGATTTTAATAAAGGTGTAGCGTCTAGGTCTCTCTGATTTACTAGGTGAATAATGAATATCAACCAAACCATACCACGGGTGGGGTTAGAACTCGCGATCAGAGAGTCTCTCTGATCGAGGGTTCTAACCCCACCCGTGGTATGGTTTGTTTGCAATCGTGTCATTACGATTTCGTGAGTCATGACTATCAACCAATACGAGTCTCAAACACATGATTGTCCTTAACCTACATAGAAGCTGAGGGTCCTCGGTGGACTGTCTCGGTGTGGCTTCCCTCTGTTACCTGTCTCTCCCATGTACTCCCATGTACTCCCATGACTATGAGGTGAGGAACACGACACATGTGCAACATCTTAACACCTTCATTTAAAGACGTTTCGACACCCAGAAGCTGTTTTTCTTTCAGTTGTTTACATTGGTGACAGACGAAGGAGGGAAGTGTCGTACATGTGTCTAATTCCTCATGTTGTCGGCATTGTCTACCATTCTCGTAATGATGATAGGATGTGCTCTGTTAGACATGGTACTCTCAGGGTGAACCTTTGTTTACCATTCACCATGCCAGATGGACTCCCACCGTGACCACAAGGGATACCACACACACACACACACACACACACACACACACACACACATACACACACACACACACATACAACAGGCCTAGTGTCTAATCGACATGTGCCTAAGACAAAATGGTAACTGACTTATACAGAGTGAATTTCAAACTCGTATTTGCTTGATATCAAGAAAACCAATTTAAACGAACGTAGACATAGAAACAATCTTCTGTGCTATTATTATTATTATTATTATTATTATTGTTTGCGAAGCTCTAAATCAGTAAGGGGAATAGGAGATAGGTAAATTTGTTTCGAGGAGCGGGATGGTACCTCTTGTTCCTCGGGAAAAGAGCTTATCACAGCATCTATGACTCTTAAGGATTTAGAGCTTCTCCTTTAATTATAATAATAATAATAATAATAATAATAATAATAATAATAATAATAATAATAATAATAATAATAATAATAATAATAATATGCAGTTCGTAAACGCCACCTGACTTTAATATTCTCAGAAAACAAGATTTTATGTTCCCATTACTATCTTGTAGTTGTATTGCTGGCTTGCGTCAGCACACTGCTGTATTGATGAATTAGGCACTTGTGCAATACAATAAAGATTTCTAAGTGTTGCACAAGTGTCTGGTTCATCAAGTTGTCGGTTCTCTCCAGAATCTGGAGAGAACCGTTGACCCTGAACGAATCTGCCTGGATTTTCTACTCTATTTCTGTAACATTGCAAGGTCCTGATGATGTGTTGATTGCAACACGAAACACCTAGAGCTATCATTCGGCTCCCCCTGTGATTATTTTGCATCTTTTATGGCTCGTTCGTGATTATTGTATATGGTCAAGTGGATAGAGGGATGCGTACTTTGTCCTGTTTTCACAGGGCTAGGTGTTGTGACGCAGGATCGAATCCTGGCTAGCCGTACTTCTGATAATGATATCTTGTCCTTCTCAGAAGCAGTATCGAGTCCTGCTGACTGCGATCTCTGTATATATATATATATATATATATATATATATATATATATATATATATATATATATATATATATATCCTAGGTAGTAGGGTTGTAGACAGCAACTGCCCAGGAGGTACTACCATCCTGCCAAGTGAGTGTAAAACGAAAGCCTGTAATTGTTTTACATGATGGTTGGATTGCTGGTGTCTTTTTTCTGTCTCATAAACATGCAAGATTTCAGGTACATCTTGCTACTTCTACTTACACTTAGGTCACACTTCACATTCATGTACAAGCATATAGTATATACACACCCCTCTGGGTTTTCTTCTACATATTTTCTTACTAGTTCTTGTTCTTATTTCCTCTTATCTCCATGGGGAAGTGGAACAGAATTCTTCCTCCGTAAGCCATGCGTGTCGTAAGAGTCGACTAACATGCCGGGAGCAAGGGCTAGTAACCCCTTCTCCTGTATACATTACTAAAGTTAAAAGAGAAACTTTTGTTTTTCATTTTGGGCCACCCTTCCTCGGTGGGAGACGGCCGACGTGTTGAAAGAAAAGATATATATATATATATATATATATATATATATATATATATATATATATATATATATATATATATAATGCAGAACTCATATACTACAAGGGATGGATATATTGAGATTCTGAGAGACTTCAGCCTAATGTTAGGTCCTCGTGCTGGTGAATGTTAACTATACTGACTTATAGGCTACAGAGTTTGCATAAATGAGGATTCAGAATGTCGCGAGAGTGAGAGGGATAGAAATAGCGACAGATGTGAAATAAGACGAATAAGACACATGTGCGACACTTGGGTATATTTATTTAGGGAACGTTTCGCCTATACTGAAGAAGCCCATTGTGCAGGTGAAACGTTTCGGTGATTAAGACACCCAGGTGAGTCCGAAGGATTCGTACAACGCCTAGGGGAATAGGAAGTAAACAGTTTTGATCCAAGGAAGGGGAGGATAGCCCCAGTTCCTTGGATAAAGAGCCCTTCACCCTGTATATGTAAAATAAACAGGTCATTTATAAACTAAACAATACTCATCCAAATTATAGTTTATAGTTCAGGAAATGTTACTTCACCTCGGTACGGTAGCCCCTCGTAAGACTAGTCTCACCTCGGTACGGTAGCCTTTCGTAAGACTAGTCTCACCTCGGTACGGTAGCACCTCGTAAGACTAGTCTCACCTCGGTACGGTAGCCTTTCGTAAGACTAGTCTCACCTCGGTACGGTAGCACCTCCTAAGACTAGTCTCACCTCGGTACGGTAGCACCTCGTAAGACTAGTCTCACCTGGTACGGTAGCCCTCGTAAGACTAGTCTCACCTCGGTACGGTAGCACCTCGTAAGACTAGTCTCACCTCGGTACGGTAGCACCTCGTAACGCTAGTCTCACTCGGTACGGTAGCACCTCGTAAGACTAGTCTCACCTCGGTACGGTAGCCCCTCGTAAGACTAGTCTCACCTCAGTACGGTAGCACCTCGTAAGACTAGTCTCACCTCGGACGGTAGCCCTCGTAAGACTAGTCTCACCTCGGTACAGTAGCCCTTCGTAAGACTAGTCTCACCTCGGTACGGTAGCCCCTCGTAAGACTAGTCTCACTCGGTACGGTAGCCCTCGTAAGACTAGTCTCACCTCGGTACGGTAGCACCTCCTAAGACTAGTCTCACCTCGGTACGGTAGCACCTCGTAAGACTAGTCTCACCTCGGTACGGTAGCCCCTCGTAAGACTAGTCTCACCTCGGTACGGTAGCCTTCGTAAGACTAGTCTCACCTCGGTACGGTAGCACCTCCTAAGACTAGTCTCACTCGGTACGGTAGCACCTCGTAAGACTAGTCTCACCTCGGTACGGTAGCCCCTCGTAAGACTAGTCTCACCTCGGTACGGTAGCACCTCGTAAGACTAGTCTCACCTCGGTACGGTAGCACCTCGTAACGCTAGTCTCACCTCGGTACGGTAGCACTCGTAAGACTAGTCTCACCTCGGTACGGTAGCCCCTCGTAAGACCAGTCTCACCTCAGTACGGTAGCACCTCGTAAGACTAGTCTCACCTCGGTACGGTAGCCCTCGTAAGACTAGTCTCACCTCGGTACAGTAGCCCTTCGTAAGACTAGTCTCACCTCGGTACGGTAGCCCCTCGTAAGACTAGTCTCACCTCGGTACGGTAGCCCCTCGTAAGACTAGTCTCACCTCGGTACGGTAGCCTTTCGTAAGACTAGTCTCACCTCGGTACGGTAGCCCTCGTAAGACTAGTCTCACCTCGGTACGGTAGCCTTTCGTAAGACTAGTCTCACCTCGGTACGGTAGCACCTCGTAAGACTAGTCATACCTCGGTACGGTAGCCCTGGTAAGACTAGTCTCACCTCGGTACGGTAGTCCTCGTAAGACTAGTCTCACCTCGGTACGGTAGCACCTCGTAAGACTAGTCTCACCTCGGTACGTAGCCCCTCGTAAGACTAGTCTCACCTCGGTACGGTAGCCCCTCGTAAGACTAGTCTCACCTCGGTACGGTAGCCCCTCATAAGACTAGTCTCACCTCGGTACGGTAGCACCTCGTAAGACTAGTCTCACCTCGGTACGGTAGCCCCTCGTAAGATTAGTCTCACCTCGGTACGGTAGCCCCTCGTAAGACTAGTCTCACCTCGGTACGGTAGCACCTCGTAAGACTAGTCTCACCTCGGTACGGTAGCCCCTGGTAAGACTAGTCTCACCTCGGTACGGTAGCCTCGTAAGACTAGTCTCACCTCGGTACGGTAGCACCTCGTAAGACTAGTCTCAGAAGTCAGCTCACGCAGTTGTTTACCTTAGGTGAACATGGGTAGCAGGTGTAAGGAGACTTGCCCAAAGATCTACCTCATCTTTGAAATCAAACTCTTGTCTTATGGCGTGAATATATTGCTTCAAGTTTGAGTTACTGGTCAGGAAGGAGGGGTAAATATGTACATGTCTTTTGATATTATTAAATAAATCCCAGGAGTCGCTGGGTACACGGGTTTACAATCGTCTGGACACTTCACTGCGAGAGTCTTGAGTTGGTGTATGTGAGTGTTATCTTGTATCTTATGTTTAAGACGCTGGTCACTTCCGTGGGCAGTATATGGAAGTACATTAATACACTAGTTTCATCCTGATTTTTATTGTACCTTAGTGATAGTGTTGGTCGATGGTAGTGGTGTACGAACAACAACAGATGTAATT
>WNWK01036704.1:0-18982 GCA_009830355.1 Cherax destructor
CAGCAGCGCCATGTCTCTGATGGCCCATCCGACGATCACATGCCGCCGCCACATGTCCAGGTAATCCACACAGGCGACACGTTCGAACTTGGCCTGCGTAAGTCACATAGACTTGCTGCCGGAACTCATCCATCATGACGTAAGAAGGTATCTGACGTTTGAGCGTCATTTTCAAAGAAAATGAACCTTCTGGCAGCCCGGCATAAGTCCCCTGTGCCCATCATCCCACCGTTGCTGCATGGACGTCACCAAATTGACTGAAGACGTTCGCACATCAACATCCAACGCCAACGGCACGTTTCGAATCCGTATATAAGTGTAGTACCGGGACACATCTCGAAGCCGTACCTCTAATCCCGTGTTGACGACAATCCTCTTCTCCTGATACGTTTCAACCACTCGCTCATATGCGCTGGCCACTGCAAACTTGACAAAAAACCTTGACGAACCGTTGAGAGATATTCCAAATAATTCTTCATTGGATATCCCTAAAGAATCCCTCAAAACAGCTGGGAGGAGAACATCTGCGTTGCTTGGGTAAATCGCGCCCTGCAACACTTCAATACAGACAGTATTGACACGTCGTCTGTAGCGCTCCACCATGTTGATGAAAACTACCAGTTCTCAACTCCACCGCTAGGGACCAAAAACAAGCACACCCGCACTCCGCAAAGGCTGGGCAGCGAATGACAAATTATAAAGTAATGAATAATTCACTAGTCCACACCCGGTCACAACTGTAATGAGTTCTTGGTGCAAATATTAATATATGGTGGTTAGGGAGTTTATGGTGAATCACTAAAAGTTTGATGTTCATGGTAAAGGTGAAGGTGTCAATACAGACATAATAATATCTTTATTTCTACATGTACAAGGCATACCTTCCTAGCTGACATCAGTGATATACTATTACTATATAGAAAGCCGCTTGTTATGCAGACCATTTCGGGCAAATTAGGTCAATTTTGTCCCAGGATGCGACCCACACATCCTGCCTAACTGGGGAATCGACCCACGGATCTCAGTGTGTGAGCTGAGTGCGCCAGCGATGGAGATACAGGACACATGGCGCTGGGGACAATCGTATATATCCTCACGAGTCATATTCATGGTATTAGTGCGAGTGTGATAAGAGACAATGTGGATGGTGACAGTATGGTGCATCAATATAGGTGTAATGTTCACTTTATTGGTTTGGGTGTCATTAGACATGATTGGTGGATCTAGTATGATGTGATGTTCATGATGTTGGTGTCAGTGACGAGAAACATGATGGTGGTAACAGTATGGTGAGTCACTATAGGTGTTTTGTTCATGTTTATTGTCTGAGAGAGATGAGAGACAAAGTGGTGGTGATAGCTTGTTTCATCACTACATTTGTGATGCTCATGGTGATGGTGTGGGCGTGATGAGAAACATAGTGGGTGTGATGTATCCCAACATGAGTGATGTTCAAGGTGTTGGTGTGGGCGTGACGAGAGTCATGGTGTTGGTGTGGGCGTGACGAGTCATGGTGTTGGTGTGGGCGTGACCAGTCATGGTGTGGGCGTGACGAGAGTCATTTTGGTGTGGGCGTGACGAGAGTCACGGTGTTGGTGTGGGCGTGACGAGAGTCATGGTGTTGGTGTGGGCGTGACGAGAGTCATGGTGTTGGTGTGGGCGTGACGAGAGTCATGGTGTTGGTGTGGGCGTGACGAGAGTCATGGTGTTGGTGTGGGCGTGACGAGAGTCATGGTGTTGGTGTGGGCGTGACGAGTCATAAAGTTGGTGTGGGTGTGACGAGTCATGGTGTTGGTGTGGGCGTGACGAGAGTCATGGTGCTGGTGTGGGCGTGACGAGTCATGGTGTTGGTGTGGGCGTGACGAGTCGTGGTGTTGGGAATGTAAGTATGGAGTATCACTTCAGGTTTGATGTTCATCGTTTTGATGAAGGTGTGATGAGAGACATGGTGATGGTGACAGTATGGTGTGTTACAGTAGGTGTGATGATCATGGTGTTGGGTTTGGTGTAATGGGAGACACTGTGATAGTGAAAGTATGGTTTATTACATCAGGGGTGATGTTAATGGTTTTGGAATTTGATGAGAAACATGGTTGTTGTCTACAGTCATGGTGTAGGTGGGGTGAGTCATGGTGTAGGGGGGAGTCATGGTGTAGGTGGGGTGAGTCATGGTGTAGGTGGGGTGAGTCATGGTGTAGGTGGGGTGAGTCATAGTGTAGGTGGGGTGAGTCATGGTGTAGGTTGGGTGAGTCATGGTGTAGGTGGGGTGAGTCATGGTGTAGGTGGGGTGAGTCATGGTGTAGGTGGGGTGAGTCATGGTGTAGGTGGGGTGAGTCATGGTGTAGGTGGGGTGTTGCATGCAAAGAGTACGTCCCCTTATTCCGAGCATGTTAAACACACCCATATAGGCTCCCTCACCAACCAGCGAACCACCTTGTTAAGGGTTTGATGATCGGGGCCCCATCACCAAATCAACAAAGGGGTTCAGCCAATCATAGTGCGGGTCTGGCAATGGGAAAGGTGATGTGGATTTCACTTGCATGTTTGCCATTGTCATTCCCTCCCTGAGCTGGTTGTTGTACGGTCGTACAACAAGGTACTAACTTCACTGCCAAAGCATTTAGGGAAGCATTAACTAGGCTGGGAATAGTTCATAACCTATCCACTGCCTATCCCCTCAGTCCCAAGGCGCCTTGGAAAGATTCCATCAGACGTTAAAAACAATGATGAAAACTTTTTGCATGCATTTTCCTACAGACTGGGATGAATCACTTCCTCTGTTGCTATTCGCAATGGGAGAAACTGTGCAAGAGTCTACAGGGTACAGTCCATTTGAGCTGATTTTTGGGCACAATGTACAAGGTCCTTTACAGGTGCTCAAGGAAGGATGGATGGGAGAAGACGCCTCCACAACCCTCTACAACCCTTCTTCAAGGTTGCAGGTGGCACGTCGGTTGGCTAAGGCTAATTTAAAGGCAGCTCAGAATACAATGAAACAGAAGTATGACAGAAATTCAAAATTTCGCTCCTTCCATCCAGGAGATAAGGTGTTGGTACAAGAGCCTATACCTGGCCACACCTTGAAAGCTAGATTTACGGGACCCATGCAAATTGTAAGTAAATTATCTGATGTAAATTATGTGGTATCTCCCCTTGACAAGACCTCAAAAAGTAAAACCTACCACATTAATCAAATTAAAGCCTTAATACACCAGATAAAGTCCCAGTAATGACTCTGTTCTCTGCCTCTGATGACCCTGACTCTTTGCACTCTGAGAATAATGTAAAGCTTCCCAATTCGGTCCTCCTCAGGGACCCTAACCCTTTAATGTTGGGGCTGACTAAAAATCAAGTAACTAGTTTAACTGCGCTCTTACAGTCTTATCCTGATATTTTTTTGGATGTGCCGAAAAAATGTACACTCTCCCCCTACAGAGCTAATCCTGAAAAACAGAGGCTACTTCAGCAGGAGGTAGAATTTCTGTTAGAGCATGGGTTAGTGGAGGAGTCATCTAGTCCATGGGATTCGCCGTGCATCCTTGTTAACAAAGCTGATGGAAAGTTTCGAATGTGTACAGACTACCGTAAGGTGAATGAGGTCACAGTTGCAGATGCCTATCCTCTGCCACGTCTGGATGACGTAATCGACTTTGTGGGTAAGGCTACTTTTGTTTCCAAATTGGACCTTCTTAAAGGTTACTATCAAGTACCTTTAACAGATAAGGCGAAAGGAAATCTCTGCCTTCGTAATTCCAGGTCATTATCAGTATACAGTTACCCCCTTTGGAATGAAAAACTCCCCTGCATCATTCCAGAGACTTATCCATCAGGCTATTAAAGGACTTGAAGGCACAGCCACTTACCTAGATGACATAGTTGTTGTTTCGGATACTTGGGACCAACATATGTTTAGGCTTAAGGCTCTCTTTGAGACCTTCCAGAGTTTTCATTAACTGTTAATTTATCAAAGTCATCCTTTGGCCAATCTACTATTAATTTTTTTGGGCCATGAAGTAGGTAGTGGCAAAGTGGCCCCTAAATTTGCAAAAGTCCTGGCCATTAAAAATGATTCAGTACACCCTGACAGGAAATCCCTTCAACATTTTCTAGGGATGGTAGGGTTTTATAGAAGATTCTGTAAAAAATTTGCAGATATTGTTGCCCCTCTAACCTCACTTACCAGTTACAAAGTTCCCTTTAATTGGACCCCAGAATGTCAAAATGCTTTTACGAAAGCAAAGAGATTTCTTTGTACTGCACCCATTCTTTTATCTCCAGACTTTTCAAAACCCTTCTCTTTACAGATAGATGCTTGTGAGTCTGGGGTGGGGGCAGTGCTTCTGCACTCTGGGGACGATGGGTTGCAGCCTGTGGCATACTTCTCATCTAAGTATGCATCACACCAGAGGGCCTACTCCACTATTGAGAAGGAGGCCCTGGCTCTGATATTGGCATTAGAGCACTTTGACATCTATGTGGGCCAGTCCTCACAGGTGGTCACCATCTACAGCGAACAAAACCCTCTGGTGTACCTCCAATCTATGAAAAATCACAACACAAGACTCATGAGATGGAGCCTCAGACTGCAACCTTATTTTCTTTGTATCAAACACATTCCTGGCAAAGACAATACCCTGGCGGACGTGTTATCCAGAAGTTAATGTAATTAGTTAGGATGTGTTAAGGACTTTGGGTAGAGCCAGCTCTTTTTTTTCCCCTAAGGTTTTTTTTTTTTTTTTTTTGGTGAGGGGATATTCTGCTACCGACCGCAGGTATCTTGGACCTACGTTAGCCGAACCGTCTGCTGTCTCACTCTTAAGTTTAAAGCCGAACTTTATGTCTTGAGAAAAGTTTAGCTTTATCTAATGAGTGGGATGGTTGAGGGGAAAGGCGGTCCCATTATTGTAATGTGCGATGGCGGCACTCTACCCATGTGAGGTGTAAGCCTAGTCCTAAGCCCTCTTGGGGTGGGGGTGTTGCATGCAAAGAGTACGTCCCCTTATTCGGAGCATGTTAAACACACCCACATAGGCTCCCTCACCAAGCAGCGAACCACATTGTTAAGGGTTTGGTGATCGGGGCACCATCACCAAATCAACAAAGGGGTTCAGCCAATCATAGTGCGGGTCTGACAATGGGAAAGGTGATGTGGATTCCACTCGCATGTTTGCCATTGTCATTCCTTCCCTGAGCTGGTTGTTGTACGGTCGTCTGTGTCTATTGGCCTTGACTACTGTGGCATGCAATAATACTACTCTCTCTGTATATAGTGTACATACTTGTAAAAAGCCTTATAATTTACTTGGTGAAGGAAAATACAAAACTAATATATATTCATAATTGCTTGGTGAAGGAAATACAATTCAAAGCATTTATCTACTTTGATTCTTTGCTCCAAGCTCCCTTTTACACTCAGGATAACAGGCCTTAGAACCTGAGGTTGTAATATGGGGTGAGTCATGATGTAGGTGGAGTGAGTCATGGTGTAGGTGGGGCGAGTCATGGTGTAGGTGGGGTGAATCATGGTGTAGATTGGGTGAATCATGGTGTAGATGGGGTGAGTCATGGTGTAGGTGGGGTGAGTCATGGTGTAGGTGGGGTGAGTCATGGTGTAGGTGGGGTGAGTCGTGGTGTAGGTGGGGTGAGTCGTGGTGTAGGTGGGGTGAGTCATGGTGTAGGTGGGGTGAGTCGTGGTGTAGGTGGGGTGAGTCGTGGTGTAGGTGGGGTGAATCATGGTGTAGGTGGGGTGAGTCATTGTGTAGGTGGGATAAGTCATGGTGTAGATGGGGTGAGTCATGGTGTAGGTGGGGTGAGTCGTGGTGTAGGTGGGGTGAGTCGTGGTGTAGGTGGGGTGAGTCGTGGTGTAGGTGGGTGAGTCGTGATGTAGGTGGGGGGTAAGTCGTGGTGTAGGTGGGGTGAGTCGTGGTGTAGGTGGTGTGAGTTGTGGTGTAGGTGTGGTGAGTCGTGGTGTAGGTGGGGTGAGTCGTTGTGTAGGTGGGGTGAGTCATGGTGTAAGTGGTGTGAGAGTCATGGTGGTGATGATGACAGAATATTGAATCAGTACCCCCCCCCCCCCCCCCCCCCCCCCCCCCCCCCCCCCCCCCCCCCCCCCCCCCCCCCCCCCCCCCCCCCCCCCCCCCCCCCCCCCCCCCCCCCCCCCCCCCCCCCCCCCGGGGGGGGGGGGGGGGGGGGGGGGGGGGGGGGGGGGGGGGGGGGGGGGGGGGGGGGGGGGGGGGGGGGGGGGGGGGGGGGGGGGGGGGGGGGGGGGGGGGGGGGGGGGGGGGGGGGGGGGGGGGGGGGGGGGGGGGGGGGGGGGGGGGGGGGGGGGGGGGGGGGGGGGGGGGGGGGGGGGGGGGGGGGGGGGGGGGGGGGGGGGGGGGGGGGGGGGGGGGGGGGGGGGGGGGGGGGGGGGGGGGGGGGGGGGGGGGGGGGGGGGGGGGGGGGGGGGGGGGGGGGTGACACTGTGAGTGACACAGGTGTGAGTAGCACTGATGTGAATGATACTTGTGTGAGTGACACTCGTGTGAGTGACACTGATGTGAATGATGCTGGTGTGAGTGACACTGATGTGAGTGACACTATTGTGAGTGAAACTGGTGTGAGTGATGTAGACAGCCTATGGTGTCTGCCAGCCGAGCGAAATGTAGACTGTAAGCGTACATGCCCAGTTCCCATAGTTTCCACCAGAGGGCAAGCCGGTGGGCATGCCAGCCTGTCCGTGGCCTGCCTCTCTCTCACTCAGGCAACCGACTTCACTCAGTCAACAAGGTCTACTCCTCTCTCTCCTGCTGGGCATGGCTCCTCGGGGCCTGGGCACTAACACACTGCCTGTGTACCCACAATCTCGCAAATAAAGTAAGAAGCCTCCGAAGCCTATATCATTGCTTCCCGCTTGCAACAACGATGTAATCAACCTTCATTATATAATTGGTGGACAGCGATGGTCCCAGCAGTTGTGTTGCCTGAGGAGGGAAGGAAGGGCTAATGAAGTTGTCTTCACTTCATCAGCCTACACAAGAAGCATCCATCTCTCAACGAGTTATCCTGATGTTGTGTCTGCAAGTCTCAGAATCCAACCACAGGTACAAGCAGGATCCAGGCCGAAATTTGTCGAATTTCTCCGAGAAATAAATGTAGACAGCCTGACTGTCTGCATAGACAGCCATGCTGTCTGCCAGCTGAGTTCATATTTCGTGCCATGCTAGTTCCCATAGTTTCTGCCAGAGGGCAAGCCTGTAGGCATACCCATGTGAGTCTGCCTCACCCCTGCCTCTCTCTCACTTGGCGCCCAAACTTCAGTCAGTCAACAGGCCTAACTCGTCTCCCTCTCACAAGGCGCATGGCCCTGGGCCATGGCCACAGACACGCAGCCTGTTAACTCACACCTTTATACAAATAAAGTAAGAAGCCTCCGAAGCCTTATCATTACATACCCGCTCTCCACAACGCCAAATAACACGTCGTTATATAAGTGGCATCGCTGTGACTCCTCGCCACAGTGTCCCACGCTGTTCTTTAGTCACGAGTTCAGAGTTACCAGTATGTTCTGTTGTTGTTCAGCTCAGCATGGCTATTTCAGTGAGTCAGAGGTGAGTTTGTGGTGATTTCAGCATTCAGTGTGGGTGTTTCTCCCTGTGTTGTGGGTGGGAGAGGAGGAAGCGGCCAGGTTCCTCGCCTGACTCACCCACTCACGCCGCCACACTACACCACTCACCACTGCCCACTCCCTCTCTGCTGTGTTTTCTGTGAATTCTTGCCAGAGCTGTGTATTGAGTGGCCAAGGTCACTCGAAGCCACGTGGATCACGAAGCCACGTGGATCACGAAGCCACGTGGATCACGAAGTCACGTGGATCATGAAGACACATGGAGCAAGCCACGTGGGGTGTGGACGAAGGCACGTGGGTTACAAAGCCAGACCTCCCAAGCCACGCTGTGGTCTGCTTCCCGCATCAACCCATGACGTCACCATAACCCATGACGTCACCATAACCCATGACGTCACCATGCTGCCACCTCACCTGACATCACCTCACAACGTCTGTCTGACTTCACCTCACGACGTCTGCTAACGTCACCATGCTGCCTGACGTTACTCCAGGACGTCATCTCGCGATGCCACTCCATGACATCCCTCACGACATAATTCCAGGACGTCACCTCGCGACGTCTGCTGACATCACCTCACGACGTCTGCTGACATCACATGACACATCGAGTACTATAGTTTCACAGTGAGCATATTGTTTTAGCATTGTCGAGATGTTTGAGAGAAGATATATGTCGTGTTAATTAATTCCTCTCAGTAGTTTGGATAAGCTCGGAGGTGACTTGGACCTGCCTCGCATGGGCCAGAAGACCTGCTGCAATGTTCCTTCTTATGTTCTAATGAAAGGCAATGAGTTATTTTCTTCAAACTCAGCAGTAAAATTTATAGAATCAGCTAAGCTACTTAATTTAACAAGGAAATGGTCTATCTATACCACTTAGCACTATTAGGAAGGATTGTGTTAAGCAATCTTGTTTCAAAAAATTACATGTATAAATTACAAAGAATAGGCAAAAGAGGGTTTTTCATTTACATACCAAACTTCCATACCAAAAGCAGTGCTCTACCACCGTACCACACTGGTCCAATATCTTGGCGCTTAGCAGACAACAAACTATCGTTACACCTCGGGAAAACAGAAGCCTTTGGCACGAAACATAAACTGAGAAGGGTAAATAATTTTAATATCCGGTGTAATGGGGAATCCATCACTTCAGTTTCCTCAGTAAAATATTTGGGAATCCCCTTTGACCCATGCATGTCAGGAGAATTGATAGGGAACAGTGTAGTACCGAAAGCGAATGCCAGACTGAAGTTCCTCTACAGACAAGCACAGTGTCTACCTACTGAGGCTCGCAGGACCCTATGTCTAGCCCTTATACAGTGTCATATTGACTACGCTTGCTCTTCATGGTACTCTGCCTTGACAAAAAAAAAACTGAAAGATAAACTGCAAATCACCCAGAACAAAATGGTAAGATTCATCCTGGACCTGGGTCCAAGATTCATCCTGGACCTGGGTCCAAGAGAACATGTAGGCCAGGATGAATTACAACAATTGGATATGCTGAATATTGAAGACAGAGTAAAACAACTTAAGTTAAATCAAGTTTATAAAATTGCTCACAGTGTCCAGAATATCTTGCTGCCAATTTTGCCAAGGCTGAGAACCAAAGCAGTCATAGTACTAGGGGGAGAGAGCACAACTTTGTAGTACCCACAGTCAGTGGCCAAGCTTCAAACACCTTTTATTGTACAGCAATGAAGGAATGGAACAGACTGCCTGCACATGTCAAAGCCAGTCATAGCATGAGCCAGTTCAAGAAGAGAGCCAAAAGGTACCTAATGAATGTAGCGACAGAAAGAGAGGAGAATGATTTTTTATTTTTTGTTAGCTAACACACATGTATATGTAAATAACTTCTTTTACGTTATTCCTAGTATATCTCCTTTATAATATAACTACGTATAAGATATTATCTCCTTCATAGTATAATAATAAGGTATTAAAAGGACCCCAATGGGAATAAGTCACTTTGACTTTTTTGGGTTATCCTAGGTTGTCTACACATATGCTGCTATGTATGATAATCTATGTAACTGTATTTGTGTATAACTGAATAAACTTACTAACGCTAGACGTTTTGTTCCAAGGCAGCCAGTCTTCAGGCAGGTGGTGCTAAGCTTTTCATCTCATCCCCTACATGAATCCACCGACGAGATTTTTACAGTGTTTAGAATTCGCAGAACAGG
This sequence comes from Cherax destructor, assembly GCA_009830355.1. NCBI lineage: Eukaryota > Metazoa > Arthropoda > Malacostraca > Decapoda > Parastacidae > Cherax > Cherax destructor. The sequence goes on from WNWK01036704.1 coordinate 9,802, forward strand.
AGGGTAATACCGTCATCCCAGTCCTTCTGGTACTGGGTACAACAAAAAAGCATCGTCCTGAGAGACTGGTGAAACCACTGTACTTGACTCTTTGAGTGATAGACATTGCTAGATTGTTTCTTTCTTACGTCTTTCAAAACTACATGACATTTTATAAAATTTGACTTCTGGTCGGTTTGTGCAAAGCCTGACAAAAATATTTCACCAGAAATCTCAAAACCACACACACAAAATTATTAAGAAGGGGAAGGAAGTCTGGTAACCTGGTAAAAAGATAAGTGATTGGTAAACATTTATTATCCAGCTCTCTCTTCTCAATACTGAAATATTCTCCACTAGGAATCTGAAAAAGTTCAGAACCTTATCCTCAAATGGCTCTGACATGATTGCTTGGTCACATTGTCAAATAAACATTTGTTAAAATTTGAGAACCACTTCCTCTGTAACAGCTGACAACTAAAGAGCCTTCAGGGAGTCGCCACATCCCTGGACCTCAACCAGCTGCTTCAGAGTCAAGGTATTCTCTCCCATGCCAGCACCGAGACGTCCTCCCGAAACCGGGTTCCACCTGGGGCCGGTTCATCACTGCCCAGTCTCCTGCAGGTCAGACTAAATGAACAGGCTCCCCTGGCCCAAATTGTCACCACAGTCAGTAGATAGATCAAGTCGAGGCACAGAAGTTATTCCCTTGCTCACCTAGCTAGTCATAGTACACAGTAGCTTTAGTTTTTACCTTAAAACCTTGTAAATAAGGGTCCCTCCAAACCAAACATTCCTCATTTTTGACAAGAGTCATTACATTGTTGCCTAGTAGTAGGTCAACACCTGGAAAAGGTAAATCTTCTGTAATACCTACAGGCAGGTACCCAGACTGGCAAACAGACTCCACCCACAACCTATGAACTGGAGTCCTAATAGATCCAGTTATTCCTCTCAATACAATATCTAATCCAGTGTAAGTATCTTCTGACACTGGTAATACATCCTTGCGCAGTAACAAGAATGTGCTACATCCGTCCCTACAATACATAACACCTTCTACCCTACCTTCATTTTCCTCTTTAAGGGGGGCTCATTGACGAAGTAAAGAGGCTATCAGTCTGAGGAATTGGACGTCTTGGTCTTCTTCCTCAGTCCAAACCTAATTACCCCCCAATCCCCCTCCCCTTTCCCACCTTCCCCATCCTCCCTTTTTCCTTTTCTCCTCCTCCTCATCCCTCCCTCATTCCCTTCCCATTTTTACCCTGTGAGCTTCTCTCCACGGGCATCCTGGTTCCTAGGTAGGGGGAAGGGTACCGTGGTCAATCCCATTCCATTGAGGTTCTTGGCAGTGGTGTAGTTTGCAGTGGAATCTGGATCGCCGGGGGATATCCCGATCCCTCTCCGGTCTCCCGGGGGGTGGCTTTGGGTATCTTATGGGCGACGGGTGTATCTCTGGAGGCCACCTTTCAGATTCCGGGGGTGGTGGCCGAAGGAGGTATGCTTTGTGATGGGTATCCTGCCGCCCTCTCTTTTGTCTGCCGAGGTGGCTCGGTGGATGTGAGGTTGCTATCCCGGATTGCTGGTTTACTGGCATGAAGGGTAGGGTATGGTGCGGGTTCCATGCAGCATCTGCACTACTTGTGGTGTTGAGGTCCTCTTGGGCGCGGAGGGGTATTTACGCCAGTTTCATTCCTCCTAGGAGCTATTCCTCCACATTCCCCATTTTTTTTATTCTTTTTTTTTTCTTATTATTTTTTTTTATTTTTTTTTATTAAAAACAAAAAGAAAGAAGTAACCTAACCATGGACGACCCAATCTGTGAACCTACTACCCCCGGGCCCCTTCCTGATACCACACCCAGTTCTGACCCTACCTTGTTAATGGACAACTCTTCGGACACCTCCAATACCTCTGTACCTCTTGCTGGTGCCGGTTCATCACCTGCTTCAAGTACCAGGGTTATGACCAGCCATTTTGACATGTCTGACCTTCGCTCTTCTCTGACCTTGATTCCGGCTTCTCCCTCTACGGTGCGGCAATTTTCGGATTACTCGCCCATCCCATGTCGGACCACCTTTGGTCCCACATCCAAACGACCAAGACCCTTACATGAAGATTCGACACTTCATTCTCATTCATCTCAGAAACGACCAGCTCGTTACACACTCCCCTTAAACACTTTGTTTCACACTACTCAATGGACAAAGTTTTTTACTCTACAACTGACTTCTTTTACTACCTAGCTTTCCGATCATAGTATTGGTAAGGCTCTGCTATGCCATGTAGGTAAAGATATCTCATTTCATGCTCACAAGAGCGGCACTCGCATCATCACGGTCCAGAATGCTGGCCAAGCTCGTGAGCTTTCTCTCCTTATGACAATAGATACTATTCCCATCACTATTGACAAACATCATTCACTCAATTCTTGTAGTGGTACTGTCATTTTACCCCACACCATTGTCCAACGGAATTTCCAGTTATGTGGTGATGACATTCTGGAGCAGCTTGAGCTCCAAGACCTCCCTATCCTCAAAGTTGACACTTTTGTCCTTCCTGCCAGTAAGCAAAGACATTAATTATCCTTGCAATATAGCTCGTTTAACATTTGACTGCCGTGAACTTCAGCCCTTGGTCTACATTGCAGGTCACCATTTACAAGTTCGAAAGGTGACCCCTACACCGCTGGCGTTTTGGTCATCCAGCAAAATATTGCAGGTCCATGGCCGAATACCCAGTCTGTGGTGCCGACGACCATACCAGTCTTTCTTGTAATCTACCTCCCTCTTGTTTTAACTGTCGTGAGGCACATCCATCTTACTCTCGCGGTTGTCAGGTTTATCTAAACGAGCGGGAAATCCGTTTTCTCAAAAAGGTGGAAGGCTTCTCATATGCTATGGCTGTCTCTCATCTACGCCTTCAAGGGAGACTTCCCTGTATTTCCTATTCTCACATTGCTAAACGTTCCCCCACTACTGGGGTCCCAACTCCCTCGGCTTCCCCTGTGGTCGCCTCATCCTCAGCTACCCCTGTCTCAAATTCTTTTGCTGTTCTTGGCTCCGAGGTCCCTACCTCGGCATCCCATACTGTCCTCACCCCTTCCTCTACTCACTCGCACAGTTCTGTGTCTTCATGCCCTCATCCAACATCTAATTCTCACTGCCCCTCTTCTTTTCATAAGTCCGGCAAAAAATCCCCATTGCTGGGTTCTTCACCTCCGACTAGTTCTGTAACGTGTGTGGAGGTTCATCCTCCTCCTCGTTCAATATCTTCATCCCCTGTCCCCTCCCAAGTTTCTTCCTTGACTGCCTCCCCAGGTCGCTTCCACTCCTGTCCCCTCCCAAGCCCCTTCAACAGTTTCCTCTTCCATCTCCTCGTCCTCTACTTTAGTACAATCTATAGTCTCCCAGATTGTTGCTCACCCTCCTCCTTCTTTCCATCTCTAATGTGGCCCCATTTCCTGCATCTTTGTCTTCCGAAACGCTGGAAGCTATCGCAGGATATATTGCAGAGACTGGAATGTTGATGGACACTGCTCCAGCTCCGGTTCCTCCTCCTCTCTCTTCTCCATCAACACCACTCCTTCCTTCAAAGCGTCCCACTCCTTCTGCTGCCTCCGCATGTGGACTTTTCTAACCCTAGTCCATAGATACCTCTAACTTCGACTTGTATCTCTCTCTTCATAAATCATGGCTTATTTGCAGTGGAATATCCAAGGCCTCAGGAGTAACCGGGGTGAGCTTCAGATGTTACTCTCCCAGTATTTCCCTGTTGGTGTCTGTTTGCAAGAACCCAAATTACAATCCGCTGTTATCCGTCCATTTTCGGGATATGATTTGCTATATTCATCAGATCCTTTTTCTGATGGAACCTTCAACAAAAGCACTCTTCTTTTACGCACTGGTATCCCATTCCGTCAGCTCAATGTTCATTCTTCTCTACATTACACTGCAGCCCATATCTACTTGAATAAGTGGTATACACTTTGTTCTTTATATCTCTCACCTTCTCGGGCATTGTCTATCCCAGATGTTGATTTTCTGGTTTCTTCCTTGCCGCCACCCCTTCTATTACTTGGCGATTTTAACGCACACCATTTTCTCTATAGGGGGTCGCACTGTGGCTCCCGTGGCGTTCAGTTGGAGGCATTTCTTGCTTCTCTCCCCCTCCATGTTTTAAATACAGGAACTCCCACCCATTTTGATCCTCGAACTCATTCTTTGTTTTGCATCAATCTCTCCATCTGCTCTTCCTCAACTGTCCTTGACTTCTCCTGGTCTGTCCTCCCTGACTTACATGACAGCGATCATTTTCCAATCATCTTCATGTCCCCTTCATATTCTCCACCTCCTCATAGCCCACGCTGGCAATTTGACCGGGCGAAATGGGACCTTTACGCACATCTTACTGCCTTTCATGAGGCTCTTCCTCGTCCTCCATTGATGAGGTTTTACATCTCTTCTAGTCCTCCGTCTTAACCGCAGCTTCACATTCTATCACCCAAACCTCGGGCAAGCATTCTCTGAAGTGTGTGCCTTGGTGGTCTCCTGCTTGTGCTCGGGCAGTAAGTTTGAAATGCACTACATGGGGCAGGTACCGGTATAACAGAACCACAGAGAGACTCTTTGATTTTAAGCACAGGAGAGCAATTGCTCGCCATGTCATATGTGACGCTAAATGCACTTGCTGGCGAGATTACGTTTCCACCATCACTTCAGCTTCCTCGATGAGTGCGGTCTGGAAGAAAGTGCTGAAATTGAGTGGTAAATTCTCCCCCGACTCGGCTCCTGTTCTTCGGGTTGCCGGTGTCAATATAGCACACCCTCTTGCCGTTGCAACAGAAATTGGTAATCATCTGGTTCCCATTTCTCAGGTACTCCATCCATGCCCCTCGTTCCTTTCTTCTAAGTCTGCCAGCAAGTTAAAGCCCTTAGATTTTTCTTCTCTTAAAGAAGACTCTTATAATGTGCCTTTTGCCCTTCAAGAACTGGAGGCAACACTCTCTGCTTCCCAATCATCGGCAGCTGGGCCAGACGGCATACATATTCGTATGCTACATCATTTACATCAGTCTACTCTTGCTGTCCTCTTACGACTCTTTAATCTTATATGGTCACAAGGAGTTATTCCCCAGCTGTGGAAGTCTGCTATTGTTCTCCCTTTTCGCAAACCGGATACTATGGGACATGATACCTCCCACTATCGTCCCATTGCTCTTACCAGTGAAGTTTGCAAGGTGATGGAATAGTCTAGTTAATAGACGTTTGATGTGGTATTTAGAGACTCACAGTAGTCTCTCCACTAGTTAATATGGCTTTCGTAAGGGCCGTTCTGCCATTGACCCCTTGCTGCGCTTGGATACGTATATTAGTAATGCCTTTGCTAATAACAACTCAGTTATCGCCATCTTTTTTGACCTTGAGAAGGCTTATGACACAACTTGGAGGTATAATATCTTGGCTCACGCCCACTCCTTAGGCCTCCGTGGCAATCTACCATTTTTCATTAAGGCCTTCTTAACTGAAAGACATTTCCGTATCTGTATCAGGGTTAGTAATGTGTTTTCCCCTGAGTTTGTCCAAGCTGAAGGCGTCCCCCAGGGATGTGTTCTGAGCACAATACTCTTTCTTCTTGCTATAAATAATCTGGCATCTCTTCTCCCATCCAATATTTGGTCATCGCTTTATGTTGATGACTTTGCCATAGCTTGTGCGGGTGCTGATTGTCACCTCATGCCATCAACCAGGTTGCCATAAACATGGTTTCCGATTGAGCCACCACTCACGAGTTTAAATTTTCTAGTGCAAAACTCATCAAATTACGTTTCCTAGACGTTCAGTGGTCTCTGATCATCCATTGTACCTATACGGCTCACGTATCCCAGAACGTGATACAGAAGGAGACCTGTCTTAGCCAGCTGAACCTCCTTAAAACCCTAGCACACCTTTCATGAGAGATGATCGTAGAACTCTGCTTTGCATGCATTCAGCCCTAATTTTATCAAAACTCGATTATGGTGACCAGATATATTAGGCGGCCTCCCCTGCTACTCTTTCCAGCCCTAATCCCATCCATCACCAGGGATTGCATTTATGCCTTGGTGCATTTCATTCTTTCCCGGTTGAGAGCCTCTATGTAGAAGCGAACATTCCATCCTTGTCCGATCGTCATGATGCACATTGCCTTCGCTAATATGTTCGCTCCCATGACCTTCGCATTCCTTCCATGTATAGGATTGTCACAGATGTTAGTAGACGCTCTTTATTTGTTCGTCAACCCTGTTTTCTTCGTCTCTTTACTCTTCGTCAACATTCGCTCTTCTCTTCCGTTCAGCTACTACCTTTCTATGTTCATGTGGCATCTCCCTTTCCCCCTACCCCCTTGGGAAGTTCCTGCTGTCCGTGTCTGTTCTTTTGCTCTGCCTTGCTCGAAAGCCACACTACCTACGGCAGTTTCTTGCTCTCTTTTTCTAGACGACATCCATTCTCATTCCCATGCCATCGCAGTGTACACCGATGGTTCTAAGTCATCAGATGGCTTCGGATTCGCAGCAGTGTTTCCGGACAGCATCATGCGAGGGCATCTATTATCCTCAGCTAGCATATTTATGGCTGAATTGTATAACAACAATTTATTTGGAGTTTGCAGAGCGGAAGATGCAAATGATAAAGCTTTGGAGGCTTCTTACTTTATTTGTATAAAGTGTGGGGTACACAAGCTGTGTGTCTGTGGCCATGGCCCAGGGCCATGCGCCTTGCGAGAGGGAGAGGAGTTAGGCCTTATCTGAGAGAGGTCTGGGCGCCAAGTGAGGGAGAGGCAGGGGTGAGGCAGACTCACGTGGGTATGCCTACAGGCTTGCTCTCTGGCGGAAACTATGGAAAATAGCATGACGCGAAATATGAACTCAGCTGGCAGACAGCATGGGCTGTCTATGCAGACAGTCAGGCTGTCTACATTGCTCGGTCACGCACCCATGGTCGTCCCGACCATAAATAGCATTAAAAAAAAACTTGGGTCTCTCTCTCGCAAAAACAGGTCACAGAACACGAAAGAAAAATACATATATACATAAATATATGGACATAGGAAAAAAAACTTCCTCCAGAGAGGGAAGAAAAAAAACGGTGTGCTTCGTGGTCTAGAGTAGTGAGCGTCAATGCAGCACTGCATGCCTTCCTGCGTCTGGATACATACTGCAACACGGGAGACATAGCTGTGGCTGAGCTGTGACGTAACAGGTTACGGTCTCCTCTTGGAGGTGAAGCAGCAGCGTCAGTAGTCGCAACAGGACAGGACTGGCAAGTGATGCAGGAGGACATTCCTTGACTGGTACTGTCGCTGGAGCTGTCGCTGCTGGCGAGTGTGGAGTGAGTCATGACAGGACGACTCGGCGAAACATCTGACCGCATACACCATACTGTAGTGAGTTGGCTAGCAGTCAAAGTGACACCTTTGTGCAGGCTGCTCACTGAAGCTGTGACACGAGGCTGACAGTTGCCTGCCAACAGGCTTAACTGCGGCTCGACGAGTGTCATCTCTCGACAGTAGAAGTTACAGCAGAGGGCAGTGTAAGCATCCCCAGACTGGTCATCTGCAATAACTGGACTGACGGTCTAGGAGGTGAAGTGGAACTGTCTCGATGGGAGAATCGTCGTGGGTACAATTCAGCAAAGGCATCTACGAGCGGCAAACAATAAGAGCTTTCTGTACAGGGCGCTCGGACGCTCGTAACTGACGCCTGGACTGACAAATGTCAGCTGTCAAGCGCCCGGGGCGCTGGACACACACCGGGTGACAAAGTAACACACAGGTGCTACATAGGACACACGAGAAAACTGCACACATACTGCACATGTGGTACAACATAGCTTACAGACGCTTTTCTGTATAAAAATCGTCACTAAGCCATACTCGAACATGTGAGAACACTAACTGAGAGAAATAATGAACACTCGACTTATCTCTTCTCTCAAACTTCTCGAAAAATAATGAAAATAAAATGATCACTGTGAAACATGAACACACTGGACATCATAAGGGTGATGTCAGGCGTGACATCGCGAGTGACGTCAGCAGACGTCGCGAGAAACGTCAGGCAACATCGTGGGTGACGTCGCGAGGTGACATTCTGGAGTGACATGATGATGGATGTCATGGGGTGACATCGCGAGTGACATCAGTGGAGTGACGTCGTGGAGTCGGAGCATCGTGACGTCAGCAGCATGGTGGTGACGTCATGGGTTGATGTGGGTGCAGACCCACACGTGGTCACATGTGGCTTCGAGTGGCCTCGACACTCGGATACACAGTTCTGGCAAGAATTCACAAGGAAATTCACAGAAAACAGCATAGAGGGAGTGAGAGCAGTGAGTGGAGTGTGTGGCGTACACTATGGCAGGTGTGTATGGTGAGAGACAGGGCCGCGGGCATACCTCCCTCGCCCACAACACACGAGGAGACACGCTCACACTGGGAAATCACCACAAACTCACCTCTGAAGTGCTGAAATAGCAGTGCTGAGCTGAACAACAACAGCAGAACATGCTGGCAAGGCTGAGCACGTGACTGAGAAACAGCATGGGACGCTGTGGCATAGAGTCAGTGACGCCATTTCTCGGAGAAATAGACAAATTTCGGCCTGGATCCTGCATGTACCTGTGTCTGGATGCTGAGATTAGTAGACACAACATCAGGATAACTCGTTGAGAGACGGATGCTTCTTGTAGATACTGATGAAGTGGTAGATAACTTCAGTCATCTTCCTCCCCTCGTGGGTAAACACAACTGCTGCGAGGTACCCGCTGTCACCATTTATAACGATATGTTATTTGGCGTTTTGGAGGCGTGGGAAGGCAATGATAATGTCTTCGGAGGCTTCTTACTTTATTTGTATAAAGCGTGGTGTACACAAGCTGTGTGTCTGTGATGGCCCAGGGCCATGCACCTTGAGAGAGGGAGAGAGTTAGGCCTTATCTGAGAGAGATCTGGCGCCAAGTGAGGGAGAGGCAGGGGTGGGCAGACTCACGTGGGTATGCCTACAGGCTTGCCCTCTGGCGGAAACTATGGAAAATAGCATGGCGAAATATGAACTCAGCTGGCAGAGATGGGCTGTCTATGCAGACAGTCAGCCATTCTACAATTGTATGACATTCTTGTGGCACTTAACCATATTGCATTTGTGGTCGTTTCAGACTCCTTT